>BMAO01024498.1:0-279731 GCA_019973975.1 Trichonephila clavata
TTAAATTTTATTTATTAAAAACATCACTTTTTTTTTTACCCTCGTTTGTAAATTTCGACAAGCAATGTTAAAAGAAGAAACAAGTATTTTTTAAAGTCTTATTTTGTTAGTCGCTCATCCTTTTTTCCTTCCTTTTTGAAGGAGGAACCTGATATTCTTAAAAGTTCTCCCCCCCCCCCCCCCAACGCGTCAAAGACATTGACATCATCCCTCGTCTATTCTTAATTGAAAATGCGACACTTTTTTTTTGTGGGTATTTCCTTTCTGGTTCCATCACCCAAGATAAAAGCATCACCACTCATTATTATATAACCTTCGCTGACGTCAACTCGCAGACGACCGGAATAGAGAAAAAAAGACTGAATACTTTTTGATTATCGAATTATATATCCAGGTTAAAATTACAGATAAAAAGTATTCAAATTTTTCTAGAAATGCATATTTTGTTCTTTTTCTTTCTTTCTTTTTTTTTTTCATGTCCTTTGGCCTTCTTTGAACAATATTTTAAAAGCATTATTGTGTTCGAACTTAATCTCTTAGGCAGAAATTAATTTAGAAAATAATTGAGTGAATTTGATTATATGCCGCTTCGAACAAATTTCATCAATTGTGTCGAACTCATCAGCACTTAGTTTATAAATGGTCGATGTTAATTTTTATGGAAGTTCGCATTTGTGTTTTCGATGGACAGGTACAGTCTAATTCATTTTTCTGTATTAATGTGTAGTGAAAAAGTTTTAGCTAGTAGTGTGTTTGTTGTGTGAGATTTTTTATTTATTTTTCTTCCCTGGCCTTTTAATACTTTTTCTCCCCCTCCCCTCCCCTCCCTCGCTACATCTAATTTCAGTTCAAATAACATCCAGGCTGAAGTAATTCTTAACTAAACTCCAAACCGCGATAAATAGTGGCTACGTAGGTGGTCAAGGTCACGACTCGTGGTTGGTGTGTCATGAGTTCGAGCCAATGCCGCTGAAGACCCCGTGTAGAGAGGGGCCGTTACGCGTTAAATCTGTCGAGGCTCAAATGCCCTCCCGTTAGTGTGTGGTGGAAGTTATGAGAGGGGGAGTAAGTTCAGGTGTCGTACTCGTTCAAACCATGGTGACCATGGCTCAAAATTGCGAGGTCCGTTGCCAGTAGCCTCGTGCAGCTTTATAGTGCTATGTAATATGACTGTCACTCACTCGCTCTGATTTTGGTTTAAATGACTTCTTGACCGCAATAGGTAGAACTCCAAACCGATAAATAGCAAGCTTTGGCATTGTACAGATCAGACAGGCTGCTTACTTACCTGTGAGAGTCGTATCTAGACGTATCAGGGGTCCCCTATCATGCTAACTGCATAGCCCTATATCATTACAAGCCTCCATCATCTTGAACAGTCCCTGTTGACATGTGGGATCTATGGATTCTTGATGTTGTCTCCGTACCCGGGTTCGTCCATCAACTCGATTCAATTGGAAACGAGACTCGTCAGACAAAGCAACATGTTCCTAGTCATCAACAGTCCAATGTCGTTGTTGACGGGCCAGGCTAGGCGTAAAGTTTTGTGTCATGCAATCAATAAGGGTAAAGAGTGGGCTTCGGCTCCAAAGCCCATATAAGATGTTTCGTGAATGGCTCGCACGGATGACGATGATGATGCTCAGCACTGAAATCTACAGCAATTTGCGAAGGGTTGCACGTCTGTCACGCTTAATGATTCCCGTCAATCGTCGTTGTCCTGTTCTTGCATGGTCTTTTTCGGCCGCAGCGATGCTGTATATTTGATGTTTAGGCCGATTCCTGATATCACGGTATACTCGTGAAATGGTCGCACATGAAAATCCAAATTTCATCGCTATTTCGGTGATTCTATCCCATCTTCATGCGCCGACTATAACACCACTTTGAAACTCACCTTACCCCAGGGGCTCACCTTCTTTAGGTGAGTACGGGTGTCACAATCCCGAGGTGCCCTAGTGATCTTTTCCTTTTCCCAAGGGTTACTGTCTTTGGTAAACACGGGTGTCACGACCCCGGGGTACCCTAGTGATCCTTCTCTATTTTCGACCCTCTTTCTGTCATTCATTCCTCCTTTCTTCTTTTCACGTCTAGAACACAGCTTAAAAAAAATATTAAATGTACTTGTGTGTGTAAATGTGTCTTGTGTTATATATTTATTAATTGGTTTCGTATCCATTAATAACATATTTTTTTCCATTTTGTATTGCGTTAATTTAGTTCTTTTTCTCTGTTTCATTAAATATTTTGCTTATGTTGATATTCGTTTCGACTAACACCGTTGGTTTTCCGACCCGCATGTTTGCCGTGTGCGGCGTCCGTAAGGAGGAAAATGGTGTCCTGGGGATACCTTTGCGTTCCCTTTGGCCACGCTTCGCTGTAGACGGGTGGCAGGAGTGAGGGTGGCTCCTGTCAATCGGCTGGTGATACCTCTCTTCGGTGTCCCCGGAGAGACATTGCTGTAGGGTTAGTGCTGCAGATAAGGGGTGGCGGGTTTACCCGTTGGATCCTCGCCCTGATGCTGTAGCATTATATTCTGGGTGTACTCCAGAGCCTAAATGTATTAATTGCTCTCAACCCCATACCGCCGATTCCAAACTTTGTCCAAAGTGGAAAACTGAAAAGCAAATACAAGAAATTAAAACTAATAAAAACATAACTTACTTAGAAGCCCGAAAGTTATTAGCCCCTCTTTCATCACAGACATACTCCCAGGCGTTAAATCATCAATAACATCCTCTTCTACA
This sequence comes from Trichonephila clavata, assembly GCA_019973975.1. Lineage (NCBI taxonomy): Eukaryota > Metazoa > Arthropoda > Arachnida > Araneae > Nephilidae > Trichonephila > Trichonephila clavata. The sequence continues at coordinate 2,748 of BMAO01024498.1, forward strand.
CAGACAGATGAAAATATCACTAAAATTATATGTCCACCATTAAAACTACTTCAAGCTTCTTCACTTCCGAAACAAAATTTATCTCTCTCTATTCCATCAGTCTCTACATCTTCAGCTCAAGTAGATATCTTGCCATCCACGTCTCCAATAGCAGCTACTATGTCAGAATCTCAGCCACCTATTCCTCTATCTAATTACGTACTTTCCACCACCAATAATATGTTTTCACCTATTGAATCCTCTTCCAAATCAACTATTCAACCCTCTTCTGTTGTTGTTGAAACTCCCACCTGTACAACATCTAGTACCATAGCTACTACCTCCGAATCCAATAGCTTAGCATCAACAGATACAACTTCTGTATCTCAGGCTTCAAAACGTCGTAAAAAAGGCGTCCCACCAAAAACCTATCTAACACTGGAAAACCAAAAATAGAGATAAAAATGGCACCCCATAAACCGAGAAAAAGTTCACCTATTCAAGACACCTCAGATGAGGACATGATTATGTATGACGTAGAAGAGAGAAGAGGTGGAAACACCGAAAAAAGATACAATAAAATTCTTGTCGGAAGAGTACTAAAAAACCGAGAGCTGGAGAAGAGGGTTATTTACTCCAAGAAAAAGTGAAGAAAAAACTGAAAAACGATTATTAACCCCGACGAAACACAGAAAGTGATATTATTGAATCATACTTATCTGACTTGGTGGGGGTAATCCCCACCAAACTCTTGTTATATAAAAACTTTTACCTAGATATACAAATATTTTTTTTTTCTTTCTCTGAATTTTAACTTTATTTGACTTAGTGGGGCACACCCCACCAAAATTTGTTTGCTGTTTATTTGTGTGAACTTTTATATGTGAGTATTTTTAATGATTTTTAATATTTTAACGATTGATTGGCGCAGCTTAGCCGAAATCGGCTCTTGCGCCATTAAACCCTACATTCACTCACTCACTGAAACTCACCTTAAATCTTGATAACCTGCCATTGCGGCAGCAGTAACTTATCTAACAACTGTGCCACACACACAGACACTTGTTATCTTATATAGGCTTTGTCGACCGCAGCTCCGTACCCTGATTGGTTCCATATCTCTTTTATTTGCATACGCATGTCTTTGTACCAGTTTTGTTTCTTTAATGGAAAAAGTACTTCAGTTCTTTTATTGGGGGGAAAAAATCCAAATTTGTATCCTGTTCTTTGACATTAAAATGAGACAGCCTTAAATCATCGCATGGTGGGGATGTGGCGAATGGTGCTCCAGCTAAAGTGTCGACCTTGTAGCTCGAATATGATTCAGAATGACAAAGATCCGTTGCTGATCTTCTTGTTCTGCTTCTATTTCTACTTTAACAAGCCAGTCATCGCAATCAAATGAGATCGTCAGTTGCCTTTCTTTAGTGTTAATGCAATATTTAAAATGATAAAAACTGAATTTAAAACTTTTTGATTAGTAATTCAATATTGGAGTTGCAGAATAAACAATTTTTGTGTGTAAAAGGAAATAAGATTCGATTCATAGCCTACAATATTCGTGCCTTTCCCTATCAAGTTATTGTGCGGCCATTTTGAGAACCATTCCGGGTATCGATTGTCGCCCCTTTTTCCTTCTATATTATCAATTTCTCATCTCATTTCTTTTCGTCCAACATGGCGAAACGTGATTAACGACTTTCGCATCGATTTTTCACTTCTGCAGATAGCTCGTGACGCACTTTTTCTTTGGCGTGTGTCAGTTATTATAGTCTTAAAACATGATCGACTCAAATTTAACCTGGGATAAGAATGATGGAGGCCTATAAATGCGGTTGATGGGACTTAATAAATGATTTAGATGAAAACACTTATTTGATTTTTTTAAATTTGACTCAAAAATCACACTGTTTTATGGTTTGGATGATATATATGTGTGTGTATGTCATTTTCAAAAGAAAAAAAAATTTAAGAGAATTTATTTATTAACTACAATAAATGGTTGTTAGTTCGTGAAAAAATTGCAATGCCACTTTGTTCTTAGATTTGTAGTTCTCTGCTTAATGATAAATACTGCTGATTGCTGATATGAGGTTTAATCAGAAAAAAAAGTTACAAGTCAAATAAAGAAATATTTATTAACAATTGACAGAAAATACAAAAAGGAATTGAGTGGTATGCGTGCCTATCACATTTCGACATAATCACCAAGTCTGTTTAGGCGTTTTATCAGAACGCAGAACCAACTTGTTTAATCCGTCTTGGTTGAAATCAGGTCCCTATTTATTGAGCCAGACCTCGATGGATGTTTTCACAGCACTGTCTTGAAATATCTCGGCACATATGCTGCACGCTCCCATAGCTCAGTCCCAACTCTGACGATATTTTACTCAGACCTGTCGATCATTTTGGATCATTTCTTCAATTCGTGCCGTGTTGATTTATATCGCTGAAGAACTTGGCCGGCCGCTCCCTGCCATATTGCGGTCTTCGATATCCTTCTGCCTGATTGAAAAGAGTGACACCACTTCGCTACGTGTTGTCTGCACATTGCTTCTTCACAATAACCTTCCACGATTTGACTTCTTTTCCCATAAAAATCAAATAACGGCTCGCACTTCCAAATGAGAGCAATTTTCTAAGCTCTTGCCATTTCGGTCATCCTGAACCGTCGGGGAACTTTCACTACCTACCTGCAAACCAGCTGTGTGACAAGTAGCGTCATTTGTCTTTACACTGGGGAAACAAAATTTCTCCACAACATGTAGTTTTCAAATGCTGCGACTTGTAACCATTTTTTTCTGATCATCCCTCGTAGTTTAATACTAAGGAGATTTATCTTTGCTTCAAGGGTGTATACGTATAAATGTATGTACGCGTGTATAAAGGCAAAATTTCTGTAATATTTCTGTGTTAAGAAAATATTTCATTCTACATAAACTTAATTCTATGTCTATCGATCTGTCTTACTTGATATAATCTCCATAACGATTGAGCCATTTATCCCATCATGACATTATTAACCTCAACGTCTCTTCTTATTCCTGCCTGCTTGTCAATTTGCTTCAAATAGTTCGCTGTAATGCTTGTAATCCCTCTTGCACAGTAAATCATTTCACCGCATCCAAAATTTCTGTTTAGGTACAAGAAAATGAAATTTCGAAGGTCCTATAAATCTGGACTTAGAACTGGGGGGCCTGCAATATCCACCTTTATGTCAACAACGGTTGGATTTGACATGTCGGATTTTGTGCCACCCTTCAAAAATTTCATTTCGTATAATCGTCCCAATCTTTTCCTTTTGCTTGTAATTTCTAAAGATCTGATCTACAAAATTCTGATAATTCAACGCGTAACATTTTTAGTATTCTGCGATTTTGCTTAAATATTTTCTTCCCGCGAAGTGGAATTAATTCTTGAATGTTTCAGACTCTGCTTCTCTCCACACTATTAACTTGTCAAGTCATGCTCATGGCCCTATCTTTCGCATGCACAATTTGTGCACAGTCACGTGTCAAACAGCCGCAAACGTGTCTTTCAAATTTAAAATGTTTCTGTATCTTTAATTTGGTGGCCACAGGATTTGTTTAGACTAAATATCGAAAGATGTTTGTTTGAATTAACGAGGTAAAAGTTCGTTAAATTAAACTAATATTTTCTGAATTCTTTTGAGAAGAAAATTAAATCATTGATGATGTATGAGATACGCACAAGCTCTGTTATTTTAGTGGTTAGATAACTATGTTGAAAATAATGATTTTTTTCTTTGACAGTCTAATCTGTGGAATGTTGTTTGTGTAAAGATAAGTGAAAATATCGTTATTTGAAACTCACAAGAGTGTTAACCCAGTTTTAAGGAGAATAATCTCTTGGCCGTCTTTCTGTTAATGCTTTTTGTATTTCTAACTTATTGTTAAAGATTTAAAAACCAGTAAATTTCGAAATATGCCGTTGAGAGAAAGTTTTGTAGGCGATAAAAGATTACCAGTAGTTAATTCTATTAAAAAACTAATGATCACTTAAATTTTTTCTCATTACTTACTTTAAAAATAAGTTAAAATTTAATGTAGAAAAATCATTTGCACTCACATTAGTATTAGTTTCTTGACTCTCAAATGGGACCGCAATTGGAGAAATACTATTACTTCTGTGCATATATTTTTGGCTACAGTGTATACCTATTTCTTAAAAGACACTTATGTATGTATGTATATATTTCCCGAAAAAGCATTATATCCATGTTCGTGCCATTGTACATTTATTCCAGTAATCATACAGGAATCAAGCAAGGAGCATAAAAACCAACATTGCATTTCTTTTTTGTGTTGCATGGAATTCATGAAAATGATAATGGGGATGATATTATCGTTCTTGTCTCCCGTATCCCTTTTATATATCAGACTAAGCTATAGAAATTGTGTTGTTATTCTAATAAAATATCGACCTTTGCTTTTTCTATGGCTTGAAGAACAAGGATTTTTATTTCTCTATACGTCGTTATTCTAGCTCAGTTGTCTGAAACATTAGCATTTAGGTTAAGAATATATATATGTTTGTTACATATTTTTGCATTCGGTACAGTGCGTAAATAGACGTTTGAATCTTCAAGCATAAATATTTTAAATATGCCAATATTTTTGAATATTGTAAATATATTTATGGATTTATTTAAAGGTTTTTTTTTTTTTCATAAAATTGTTTGCACAAATTTTATTTCAATTTTTATTGAGATTTTAAATTTTATAAGTTGAATCAATACAAAAAGGATCAGTATTGATTTCTTTGAATTTGACATGTCTCAATATTAATTGAGCATTGAGTTAATTGGTTTTGAGAATTTCTGTTCCGTTTTAATACCCTGAAAACATGCATGCGTGTATTTGTATGTATGTTTGAGTGTGAGAGTTTTCAGACTGAAAATAAGGATATAGGTCGCCAAATTGGCGATTAGAGTGGCCGGCTCGGATTTCATCCACGTCAATAAACCGAGGCTCAAAATAAAAATAGCTCTTCATCTGTAGTCTAATTCAATGGTTTCTAAATCAAAAATAAAGTTTTATTTTATTTTTGAAAAATGTGATAAATTTTGTATTTTTGACTATTGTAACTAAGTTTGATTTTGGCTCCCCCCCCCTTCTTTAATCTATGTTCCAACGCGATGCCTAATGTTGATGTATCTTATAATTCTAAACTGCTATCAAATGATGAAGGCATTATTTGAGTTGGAATCCTATTCTCATAACTTCCACTCCATTCTAGGACCTAAATCTGTGTAATATGATGTTGTTATTGTTAATGCCACCTGGCTAACGCGGTGTCAGATCGAGGCCCACGAAATTCATTGCGTCTAAAGGCTAGATGTACGCTTAGCCGTAGCTTTGAACACCAGACAGGTGACAGTACGATTTGGCTCGGTTCCACCCCAATTTTGAAGGAAACACCCTGAAGGTGTTCCGGGGCCTCCCACTTCTACCAACCTTATGAAAGGACCTATTTAGAGTACCTCCATGCCGCATAGGCACTGCACATTTGCAAACATCCATGCCTTCTTCGGGATTCGAACCCAGACCCTACAGCACAGCTGTCAGTGTCATTAATCACTAAACCGCATGGGCAACTATGCTGTAGTCCCCATTGTTTTGTATGTCGGTCTTTTTTTGGCGCCAGGGCTTGAAGCAAGGGCTGGATAATAATATATCTGACCATAAAGCTCACGACCATGATTATTTTTTGGCCTCTACAAATACTGTAATGATGAAGACAGTACAAGTAAAAAATATTTAAATTTAATCTCTTACTACGTGTTTATAAAATTGGAAATGTCAAAAGTAGTTTCATTTTATTGTAAATTAAATCTTATTTCACATAATGAACAGGCGCGAAGATTTTTCTTCAACATTTATTATGTGTATTTTTTTTTTTTTACTGCCTGGTGCCAAGGTACACAGGTTCATCCGCCTCACCTGCTTGATAGCACGCTTTCATTTAGACGGTCGATTTATGGTCGCCATTGTTGTGATTTACGACTAGTCGATGCTCGTATTTTTAGGGCCTAATTTATTACCAGAAGGGCTATAAAAATTGGAAAAGTTCCTCGCCCCGCTGTGTCCGTTAATTTCTCTTAGCGCAGTTGCCGCATATTAAATATTTCGTTATTGTTATCAAGTTTGCGCTTTTCTTTCAACCATGACGAAGTCCACTGAACTTGACTTATAATTTTTTCTAACTTCTTCCAATAGTTACTAATAGTAGAATATTAATAGTTTATAAATTAGTTGCACTTTTTCATCATGTTTTAATTTATGAACACTGAAGTGTTGTTTCAATACATTAAAGAAGGTACTATGTAAAGCAGTGATTCCCAAAGTGGTCTATATAGACCCCCAGGGTTCTATGACGACCTGCAAGGGGTCCACGTCAGCAAAAAAATAATTTGGGGTCCATGAGGTGTAAATGGGGGTCTATGATAGTGGCTCTTATTATATAAACTAGATCGTAACTTTAAATTTTAAAAAAAAATTAATCAAGTGGAAACTAAATTTTACCTATTTAACAGATATATTACTTAATTTAATAGGGTTAATTTCCACTTACAAGGTGACAGCATAAATTTTATTAAAACAAGAACCCTTTCAGAATTTCTATCCGGAGTTAAGCTAAAGAAGTATAATACCGGAGGTCCCGAATTTTCTTGGAATGTCACAATCTGTCAGGGCGTTTTAACCTACTTTCAACATTTAAATGCCTTTAATTCAGATTTTGAAATCAGGTTTGAGAATGCTTTGACTATGGTAATACCACAGTAGGCAATGAATTCATAGGGTCACATTGAAAATAAATGCTGATCGTAATAAACACTAACGAAGATCTTAAAGTTTGGAAACGGATATCTCCAATTTTGGCTTTAAAAAGGCAAACCTATTATTTGTCCCAAATAATGAAATATCGTAAGAACGTTTTTCCTACTGAAAAGCAGCACGGTTGCCAATCTCCGAAACAAAAAAACTTAACCTTACTAACTGAAGAGGTTTAAGGTTAAAACTGACAATATCAAAACCAAATGTTAAAAATTTGTTATTGTAGTACCAGATTCATCCTTCCCTTTAAAATCATTCATTTATTTATTTTATTTAATATGCGCTTTTTAAATTTTAATCACTACACTTCATTACCAGTTAGAAATTTAATTCATCTAAAGTAGTAGTACCAGCTATCAAAAAGACATTTAAGTTGATAAATTTGCAAAAATTCAATATTAATTAAGCAGGGGGTCTGTCTATGACACAAAAAAGTTTTGGAACCTCTGATGTAAAGTATAAAACTTTGTTTCTCTGTTTAATTCTAATGTCTTGCATATGTGTGAGTTCGTGACTATCTCCTTGAAAATCAAAAGTTCTCAAAACCTAACATTTAATACCGTGATTGATGCATGAAAATTTTTCATGTGTGATATTGTAAAATGCTTAAAAATTGAGAAGTCCCAAATTGAATATCTGACACGACACCCAATCCGTGATGCAGAATTATGAGTTCTGTTATGGGAGTCAGTAATGCATTGTTCGTCTCAAATATGAAATTAAATAATTAACATATCAGTACAATTTTATATATATGCTTATGGCTGCTTTTTAATTTTTGTGTTTTCCAAGTATTTATTAATCAGTATAAACATATAATAGGGATTACTTCCCTGTGCGGAAGGAAAAGTTTGATTTTGTTCGATGAACAAAATTTGGAGAAAGAGAAGGATGAATAATTTCATTTTTTCTAATGGCAATTCTTCATGGAAGTATAATTTCTCCTCTCAAAATATAAAAACTGTTTATTTATGCTTTGAACATTAATTACAGCGTGATTTAGAATAAAAGGGATCTTAAAACGTAAGTTTCGATTTTCAAAATGCAGTCAGGATGGGCAGTTCTGCAAACATATGTTGGATGAACATTACACGACCTAAATAAATTCCTAATAAACTAATAAATTCCTTGGAATTGGATTCTTACATTATATTGATAAATTGATTGGTACGGTTCAACTCTTTTATAAGGCTAGCAGTTTTTGAATGTCCATGTGTGGGAAACTATTTTTACAGCTATGATTTGTGCTGCATAGCACTTCGACTAGTATGGCAATTGATATCTGGAATTTACAAATCATAAACGCAAAGAACAACTTGAAAATTTCCTGAGTAGCAAGAAAATATTGTTTCAGATGATTTACGATTGACTTAAGTTCGTGACCTTATGCCAACTTGACAAAAACATATAGTCGTCGTTTGTGCTGTACTAAAGCACATGAAAAGTTTGTACAACTTGCAGTGTCACCCTGTGTATTGATCCGTGCTTTTTGAAATTTTCTGGAAAGTAATATGTGTAAATTCTTGATTTTTTTAATACAAAATGTATGTTATTTATTATTCTGTCAGCGTATTTGGTATTCACAAATTATATTTTATAAACAGCATACATAATGGAATATAAAAATAAATACAAAACGTAAGATGGTGCTACCCAGGGGCGTAGCTACCGCCGCATCAATGATACGGGCCCCCAAGCTACAGGGGTCCCAACATGTGCAACTGCAATCTGAGTTCTCGTATCTAAAAAAAGGGCCTCTGAAGGAATTTTGATAAAGGTGCTACTCACAGAACTATCTACGCCAGTGGTCCTACCTTTAAATAGCTCCAAGTGGGTGATGAGAAACGTATTTCCGATCATAAAGGAAAATGGTTTTAAAAATCAAATTAATTTTATTTCCAAAAATATTTTAACATAACATTTTGAGAATAAAATCACATTGTAAAGGGTTAATTAAGGTGTTTAATCATTCCTGTGTGTTATTATGTACTCTCGCAGCATTAACATGCTGAGTTAATCAGTTCGACTTCTTTGAACCTGTGTTTGCAAATAGCGGTAGAAATCCATCCATGAATCAAAACACTGTAAATAAGATTTCTTTGAAGTCAAGAGGTGTAGAAGATGTGGTAATTGGGAACAAACACGGGTTGGATGTATTCCAGTATTCTGTGACAGTTCAGTGACCAAGTTGGGGTTTAAAAACATCGTAGCAGGTCGCGTGTTCAAAGGAATATAATGAACGACTGGCAGAATATCAGGGATTAGATCCAAGAAGAAGGATTTGCGTCGGGTTCCTCACCATTTGTGTGATGAAGGGTCCTCCTACCCAGCTTCCCCAGGTGATAACAGTTGGATTTGGCCGTGTGCGCTTTATGTGAAAGCCATTTAACTTCGGAAGACAACAGAGGTTTTTATTTTGGGGTATCTAGTAATACTTTTTCCACACTTATTTGAAGGTTAATTATCATCATAAAGCAATGGTAGACCTTGAATCAAGGGTAACTTTTTTTTTTCTCCACTTGTATCATGTCTAGCGAAATGGATTTTTTCCCCTCTGCTGTGTGTTACAGTCTAATGATATACTCCAAGTCTGAATGAACTTTAAAACCACCAAGCTTTTTGTTATCTGTAAATATGCTCTGGGGGTAAGAAATGATAGCAGTGTTTAAAGAAAATCGCAAATCCGATCATAAAAACAATAGATGACTGTAAATAAATGAAATACGTTGCGATATTGGAAATGGGAACATAAATTATTTTATAAATGTCATTTTAGTAAGAAATAAGAATGGGGGGGGGGGGAATAATATATATAATAAGACGATGTGTTCGTTGGAATGAATTCTTTAATAATAAAGTTGATGTGAGGCGGTCTTGAGGTTAATTAAACTTTTTATTGCGCATCTTGAACACATAAAGACCAGGACGACACAATACACACACACAAACACTAGCTGCAGCACACTACATGATGACAAGAGAGAAGAAGAGCTCGCGTAACCGTCTGCTCCGAGTTTTATATTGGCGGTGAAGGTCGTACGACTCCTTTGTAACAGGAGTCGTGATTGGGTGCAAATGCGCGCGAGCAATTAGATTAAGATTATGCGCGCGAGCAATTAGATTAAGATTATAACGGTCTTGTGTAAAGAACTAGGAAATTATTTAACGGGGTAAAATTAAAGGGAGTTAGAAGAAGTCATTACATATATATAATATTTATTCGAATCTAAGCCGCACCAATAATTTTCAACACGTTTTTGAGAAAAAAGAAAATGTAGTGTAAAATAATTTTTTATATTTATATCCAATATTTACAAAATTAAATGGAGGACTAATGAGAAGTGAATAATTTATTTTTCCAGTATTAGGAACGTTTTAGTACGTGCATGAATCTGTAATTCCTCTAACCGTCAGTTTCATGTTCAATTTACCTATCCAACGAATTTTTGCGCCTTCGATTTTAAGCCGCTCCTCATTTTCAGTAGCATTAACATTAGAAAAAGAGTGTGGCCTATATTCGAAGAGATACAGTATGTAGATAATATGCAAAATGATATTCGAAAATCGTAGGATTAAAAAAAACAGATACATGTCTGCCTTTTCAGTATTTATTTATTGTCTCCAAATACGGCTGAAAACGCGTGTCGATGTCGTTTTCCTACAGTTGCATCGGATTTCGGGAGAACCTTTCCTACTGACTAACCAACATTGCCAGTTAATCACGCCATTCCAATAGTCAAATTTGTGATTACCGTTAGCATTTATTTCAATGTACTTGCCTTATATGTCACTTTTTGTGTTTGTGCCTCTTCACTTTGCTTCCACCTTTTTAAAAATAATGCTTGTATTTGTGTGAGCTGTAGCCTTCAAAGTTTGACCCATGGTTTTAGAATAATTGTTTATCTATATACAAATGGATATTTTAAAATCATTGTTTTCTGAGCTATTATGTTTAAATATTTTGCTGAAAGGTTCCCGATATTTTATTTTTACAATATGTGTATCATTACACTTATTTTTCTGTGAAATTGCTCGAGCGAACATATTTGTTTTAAAAAAATAAAGAATTGAGCTATATATATATATTAAGTAATGCGTTTGTCTTTTTGAAGTTCGAACCCCCTGTTTGAGGATTATCTATTCTTTGCCGAAGTTCATTGTCCAAAGTCGTCACTATATAAAAGTAATGCTGTCTCATCCGGATTTCTCATCTAATTTGAAAAGTGAACTACGATTCAGTAGAGACAAAATATATTAGAAAATGCAATTCCAACCGAAGACTACTTTTTAGAAAGCCGTTTTTCTTCCCCTTTCTCGAGGGAATGATCCAGACCAAACGATTTTTGTCCTCTCTTCACTTCATTCTTGTGCACGATTTACAGTATCAATCCCCCAGAACCGTATTCTTCATTCTCTTTATTACCTTTCCAGAAAAAAATTTCATTCATCTACTTTTTTTTCCTGGGGAAATAAAGAAGTAACCAGGGCCCACCCCACTTTTTCAGTATATCCCGTGAACAATCCAATCTCCTTTTTCTTTCTCGAATCCAAAACAAGGGTTAAAAAAATGAATTCAAGTCTGCTTGATATAAGAATAATCTGGAACGGGTTGAGTTGTTGAAGTACTTCTGTTACTGGAGACTACGTTTTGGAGAAAAAGTTGCTTTATCCAAGAGGAGATTGGCAAAGAGAACAAGATAAATGTGGAACTGTATATATTACTCTTTTTTTTAACATCGTATTTTTAAAGTATACATGAACTAGAGTATTTCTCTATTCGTTTATCCTGGATCTTGTGACAGAGACAGGAAAAGTTATTTATTTTTGTGAAACAGCCTTGAGAGAGAGCGAGCCCATTTTCCCTTTCTTTCTTTTTCTGTGAATGTTTTAGAGTGTGCTTCGGACATGTCCGTCGGTGTGTTTCATTTTTTAACGTTTTCGAATGCGTAGATTTGGAAAACGTCCCATTTGTTTCTTTTGCAACAATTCCTTTAAAAGTTGTTTGTAAAATTTCTTCTCATCTAAAGGAAAACCGTCGTAATAAATTGAATTTCTTTTTCATTCAAAGTTTTTGTGTCTATTGAATGGTTTCAAGTAGTTTATTTTACCCAAATATTATCTTTTTAGAATTTAAGTATTACATTTTTTAAATATCAAATCGAGTTTAAAATATATAATCGGCAGTTAAATCAGTTTAACTGATAGAGTTGTATTTACAATAAAAAAATTTCTGAAAAAGAACTAAATTCTGTGTGTGCAAAACATTTAAAATTGTAACAATTTATAATTCATGAATCTAAACACATATGGACAGAGTTATAATTTTATATCCTTGTTAATTCCTTTGGCTATTCAACACTTCTTGCGCTTTTAACTTCTCTTTTAGAAGCAACAGCTTCGGACATTTCCAATATACGAGTATTCTAGGTGAAATTTTTCTTTTTTTAATCACCATGGGACTTCAGCACTACAAGCTGCGTGAATATTTCAAAGTTGTTTTATTTTACTTTCTCGCACACAGAGTGATGAATTGTTTAATTTACAGAGAGTGCAGTCTCATCTGTTTCTTGGCGAAGGGAAAGAAGAAATCGCCTTCTTGGTATGGAAATTTCCAATTTAGTCTCCTTTGTCAGTTACTTGGACCGGGATTTTTCTCCAAGTCATCTCTTCGTCTTTAAAACTTTACTTTCTTCACTCTCTCCGAAAAACATTTTTGTCGTTTTTCTCTCCTCTCTTTCCATTCCTATGCTGAAAGAATGCGCTTTTAGCGTATAGAGATTTCCTAAAAGAAGTGTCCACCCCTCTCGCTCAGGCATTCCTGGTCGCGCCATTTTCGTCAAAGAATCTTATCCTCTTCCTCTTTTTTGGAGAAAGGAAGAAAAAGCTCCGGTATTTGAAGAACTCAAAATGGCAACGCGATACCTTTTCCTCGGGGGGGGGGGGGATTTGGGAGTGAAAAGCATTGGGAAAAGTAAAAGGAATGAAATAGGAGAATTTTTTTTGTTTTTATTTTGGAGGAATTTTCGCTTATTGTGTCACTTTTCTTTTGTTTGTACTGTCTTTTCTTATATTTATTGCATGTTCATGTTTAGTTCCCAAGAATGTTTTGAAAAGTTTTCACTCCTGACAAAAATCTTAATATTTGAAGAGGGTTTTTTTTTTTCTTTGCAGAGGGAAGGGAGAGATATAGTCTGTTGCTGAGAGTCGCGTACTTTCCGGTTTCTTGCGCATTCATCCTTCACATTCTATTTATTTGTTTTTAAGGGTTCCTTTTTTTTTTTTTTTTTTTTTTTTAAAGGTACTTTCTGCACTTGTAATAAAAATCACAAACTGATTTAGCTAGGTCATAAGTTTTTATCTTGTGAATTCTTGTTTAATTTAGTCGTGAAATAACTATAGAACAAATGAAATCTGATCTTTTTTTGTTGCCAAAAATTGTTAAGTTATTTATGAAATAAAGCTTACATAATTCAATAGTCATTTTTTGAAATAAATCTCGAACAATACTTTTAAATCCAGTTTTAAAAATTTGAAATTAGATTTGTATCAGAAAATGAAAAAGAGATTTTTCTTTTTATTAAGGGAATAAATAATACTTTATGATTAATCAAATAATTATATCCTAGATGAATAAATAACAAGTAAGGTGTACATTCTCGTGAGTGAGTGAGGTGAGTTAACGTCATTCTTTAAAACAACTCGAGGGCTTTCGACAACGGATCTCATAATTTTGAACTTCATTCAAGTGACGAGGACGACACCCTAACAGGCACTTCCCTCTCCAAGTTGCCACGTAAGAACTTTGAGCACGACAGATTTAACGTGTATCAGCTGCCTCTACATGAAGCATGCCTGTTAGCACTTGTGTACGTATTCTGGAAAGTTTGATGTATGATATTTTTTGTGTTCGAATTTTTGGAAATTAAGGGGAAAAAATCGATATATTGCCTTTGTATATCTTCTTTAATTTTTGAATGGTTTGTACCGCCTGAAATTCCGGTTGCCTTGATTATAGCTATTAAAGACCAGTGAAATCGCTTCTGTCGTCTTGTATTATTTTTCAAAATGTTTAGCATATATAGTTCATAGAAACAAAAGATTACGCCTATGAATCTGTTCATGCCACAAATTTAGTAAACAACGAAATCTAAGTGTTCTTAAGAACATGCTGCGGTGTCAAATAATGTTTCCTTGCAATTACGAGTGCAATTTTCCAGTTCTTAAAATAGCAGCAGGTGACACAGTTGTTCAGTTCCTTGCTTCTTCTAACCGCAGAAAATCTAGAATCACGTTAAGTGGGTGCTAGAATGATAGGCAGATCGCCAGAGATCGGTTCGTTGTAAGCAACTTTTCTATCAGATTCAACTAAAGTCTACGCATAGCATTAAATTTACAAACTTTTAACTTTTAGAAAGACAAAAATGTTCATTTTATGGTGCTAATGGAAAAGTGTAAATGAATTCGTCTGATCTATGTAGAATGCAGGAAATCGGAATCAACTCGAGATTTATTTTCGTGCTATGTCAGTGGCTTAAAACTCGCATGATCTGTCCCTAGCAATCCACTATGTAACCCTAATACTGTAAGTTATAACGCATAATTCTGTTATTTGTTGTTTATTTTTATAGGAAATAGTTTTTTGAAAGGAGATTTGAGAATAATATGCAGGAATATAATATTAACCATTCTTTCCTAAAACTTTTTTTTTCCAGGTATCATAATTTAATGATTCTACAAATCTAAATGGTTTCTTAAAATGTTTTCATCTATTACCATTCCGAATTCAACCAGTTGGTCGAATCGAGTTTTTATTGTGTTTTGGTTTAAAATAAACGCATTGAAAGAATAAAAATTATTCTTGACAGGATAATTTTTTTAAAAAAAAATCTGTTTTTGATAATAGCTTTTGAAATAAAAAAAAAATTGAGAGCAAGCTTATTTTTATTAAAATCCGAAAAATACCAAACAAACAAAAAGGGGAGAAAAGGTATGTAAACAGTGGAGATTTTAAGAAGAATGAAGAATTTCTGAAAAAAAGAAAAGTCCATCTACTGAAATAAACCATTAATATTTTTATACCAAACTAAACACATAAGCGAAATATTGGTTTTATTCGAAGTAGAGTTCAAAAAGTCAGTTCATATGTATGTGTGGTTGGTTTATGTATCTGCCAATTTTTAGAACATACTATAAATTATCTCTAAAAGAAAACCAATTTTTTTCTTTTGTCTGACGTTTCTTACCCAAATAATCGATTCTTTGTTGACTAGACTTCTTTTAAGTTACCATTTCGTTTTTTAAAAAAAGAGGGAGGTGGTGGGGGAGTCGAAAAAATAACAAAAATAACTAGAGCAAACGATTTCATTGCCTCTGCCACCGCTGGCTGTAAAATTCCAACTTTTAGTTAAATGAACAAAAAAAAAAAGAACAAACCGAACAAAGAATCTGAAAATGCTCGTTGTCATCTATAATAAAAGATTTGCACAAATTTCTGTTCCTTATACCGGAATGAAATCGATAAACATTCTTTTTATTTGTGACTATGTTTGTAGTAAAAGAAATATTTTATTCCCCTTCGAGCTAAAAGATGCGCTGCCATTTTACTGTTTCGGGTCAGGAACAAAATTGGGCTTGTTTGCAGATTTTTTCCCTCCCTCTCTCTTATTCGTTGTTTTCTGTGAAAAAAACATACTAGATTCCTAGGAGAATATATTTCATGGAAAGAATTCATCAGTAATATTTGTTTTGTTTCCTTATTTTGTGTTTGAAACATTTATTTCGGTTTTCCTTTCAGGAACAGCTATCTTATTTTTTGCTTCTTCAACGAGCGGAATTTCTGAACTAATGATTAGTTTGCGTTTGATAGTCATTTGTTGTGTAGTAACGGAGGGTGATTTTTTTCCTCTTTCGCGCGTTTCTTTCTGTTCTTATTTTTTCTCCGCCTTCCAGGTATAGGTATAGAAAATATAAGAAAAATATTTTATCCCTGTGTTTTGTTATATCACATTCGCAAATTGCTTTTTAATTGCTATTACGGATGTAAGGTTTTCCATCTTAATTTTTCTTCTAATACATTTATCTTTCATAATAGAGATGTTTTTTAAATGTTATAATTTATTTTGGGGCTATATTCAAAAACGTATGAAATTTATTGCCCAATTTGTGTTATCAAGTATTGCTGGCAAAATATTTAATTTTTGGGTTTTATATTTTCAAACCGTTTTACGTTGAAATCTCGGTTTAGCCAATTGAAATGATGTTGTAAAAGTGAATGCTGTAAAGTATGATAAGATGAGGAGGAAAGTAAAAACGTCAAATAAAAATGAAAAAAGAAACACTTTTCAAATTCTGCAGTACATGTTGTTTCGGATTTTTTTTTTTTTTTTTTTTTTATTCAACTAATTTGGTTTGGAATATTACCTTATATGAATAAGCCCTTTTTTTATGAAAAACATAAGACGTTATATATCATTATTTTTAAAATTAGTTAAAATAGTTATCTCTTATGAGAACCACATTTGATTAGCATTTCCACCGATAGTGAAATTGAAAACACAAATATATAAATTTTTAGAATTGACTGGTAATGAAATTTGACTGATAGCAGTCGGAAAAAAAATTAACGAAATTTATTCTTTTCGTATTATGCTATGTATGGTTTATTGTCAAGCATATTTAATTCACACAATTAGTGTACAATCTTTAACACTAAACTCTCCATTATTTATTTAAGTTCCTAATTTTTTTTAACTTGCTTCAAACAGTGTATATTATTATTATTATTATTATATCCTCCGCATTTCTTTTAAGAAGCAAAAAAAAAAAAAATCCACTGTAAGAAATTATTTAGAATTGTGATTCCTTTTGCGATGTATTAATATTATAAAATGAATGATAAAAAAAAAAAAAATCAACTGTGGTTTTTCAGAAAAAAAAACATGCATTTTTTTAGGAATCCATGATGCGCCAGTTAGGCCGAACAATAATCTTGGGGAAAGGCGTTCAGAAGCCTAATATTTCGTAAACAAACGAATTATTCAATTTTCTTTGACCCAGCTGTTTCTTTTCTTCGATTTTATTCTGCAACATAGCGTAAATGAATGATATTTTATTTTAGAGTTCAGTTGATCTGGTTAACCATTCAGTTTATTTGGTGATTTATTATTCTTGAATTAAATTATCTTTCATTAAAATGCTTAGAAAAGTTTTTAATATATGCATAAAATATGTAAATATATTGCAGAACATGGAAAATTTGTTCACTCATTTTTCCTGTCTCCGTATGCATAAATAATGCCCAGCGTTTGCTATGTTATTTTAAATGTTTAAAACTTGGGAGGGGAAATCAAATGCACATGTTACCGCTAAAGTGTAAAATCCGTTATTTCATAGAATAACTAGCTATTTCATGAAACAACTGTACAAGTCATTTAAAGTATATAAATTTATTCAATCCTACGATTTAACTAGGTATTCTATAGAATTACGATTACTTTATCGTTAAAGTATGAAATACGGCACTCGCGAAAGTTCTTTGAACCAGTTATAGTTGCTGGCTTGTGTAAACAATGTGTAATAGTAAAAAGTGTGTAATCAAAAATAATATGCAATACAAATCAAAGTGTCATCACAGCAATCCTAACTTTAATAAATAATGAAAAGTAAAATAAAGGTATTTCATAAAATTTAAATTAATAGTTTGTTTGAAAAAGCTTACACAAAGTTTTTCTTCCCGGCATGTATTTCTTTTAATAATATTTAAATATAACTATTTCAGAGCAACATATTCTTTTTTCCCCTTTCTGTTTAAGCAATGCTAGAAATATGAGCAGTAACTAACTATATCATCTGCTTTTCCTTATTATTTATCAATTAATCCTCTTCTATAGGGATAAAAAGTATTTTTTGAGAGAATTTAGCTATTTATAATCAATTAATTTATAAAATAACTAGTTATTTTGTAGAATAAAGTATGAAATTTTTCATCTATTATATATTTTAACTGACTTGTCTAGTTATTTCATGAAATACCTAGTTATTCTATGAAATAACTGAATTATACACACTTTAACGGTAACACACATACACACAATTAGTTTGACTTCCTCCATCTTATTACGAATAACGCTTTGTAATCTTATATAAACGCACAACATTACATCTAGATAGCCAAAACATACCTCCCTTTTCCTAATTTCCATTGAAATATATGAATAGTTTGTTTCCATATAAAATCGTCTTGCTACTGCATCTCATCCCAATATCCTCATTTTTCGTTTTTCATTGCTAAGTGAATTTTAGGAGAATCGTTTTGTGTGAAAGTATTTTGTTATTTTTTCAGCTATTTTTTTACCATCACACTTTGAAAATCATTCATTTAAATTACCTTTATTTTACAGAGAAATGGACAGCATCGGTGTAAATGTTTGTTTAAAAAATTATTTTGCTTATTATTCCAAACATTTAATAATTGTAAAGAAATACTGGAAACTCCATCGACGAAGTAAGGATGTAGAAATGTATAATTTAATCCGCTTCACCACACACACATGCACTAGCTGAAGGTATCCAACTACGTTCGGAAACGGGATTTTGCAAAAGCGTATAAATGAATGATATTTAGTGTCACTTAGATTAGAATATGTGTATAAAATTGTTTTAAGAATATTATTACAATAAAAAAATATTTAAATACAATATTTTGACACAAAAAAAAAATGAACATGGAATGACCAATTTTCAAAGCATTTTGCCTGTATATAGCCCAGACCTCTGTACAGTGCCTGAACTAGGATTTTTGAAATATAGAACTTAGAAGTGGATTTATCCATATTTTAGTACAGCAAAGGGGAGAAATTTTAAGGGAAAAAAAACGATATAATTCTTTCAATTGGTAGTAACTCTGAAAATAATGTGAATTTTTCAAAAATCCTAGTTCAGGCCTTTTTGGAGAAGTCTTTACTTTATGTAAGCAAATTATTATTATAGAAGCATTTTTTATAAAAGGAGAACGTTTTGAAAAAATAGGTCATTCTAAGTTAATTTTTTACCAAAATATTGCATTTCAATATTTTTTTTTGTCATAATGTACTTAAAACAATTTTATGCATGTATTCTAATCTAAGGGACACCAAATATCAGGAAAATTATCCATTCATGCGCTTTTTTTTTAATCACGATTCCGAACATAGTCGGATTCCCTAAAGCTGAAAGGACAATCTTTATCTTAGTCTAATACAATAATAATTAATAAAATATTATTTCATATTTAGAAACTTTAGATGGATTATTAATTTATCTTATATACGTTCCTTTCGAAATGAATAGTGGCCGCGGTTGCCCAGTGGTGGCTACGCGCGGCTGGCATGTCACGAATTCGAGCTCTCGTGTCACTAAAGACACGCCGTGCAGAGAATCCGATGCACGTTAAGTCTGTCGTATCTTGTAGTCTTCACGTTGGTGTGGTATGGTAGATTTGACAGGGGGTTTCAGCTAAGGTGCCCTTCTCATCACTTGACCAAGGTTCAAAATTACGAAGTTTATCCCGTCGAAATCCAGCAGCCTTCGTGTTGCTTCATAGTGCGACTTCAAAAAACAATCATTCATTCAAAGTTCATTTTTATGGATTTTTCGGCGAGTGTATTACATATATATGCTCATTCGATGTCAAATTTCTTACAAAATATTTATGGATAAAAAAAAATCCGAAGAAATCTTTGTTATAGATATATACCGTAAAATTCGGCGTGTAACGCGAAAAAATAAGGCGCAAATTTTCGGGTGCGCGTTATACGCCGCGTATAAAAAAAGGATAGCTTCAAAAATTAAAATTCCGAAATGAGTATTAAAAAAATTAGGCTTCTACATATGTGGAGATATAATGGAATAACAACCTAAAGAATTTAAAAGGTTGTAGTTTTTTAATTTTCAATGGGGGCTGCACATTAGTATGTTGCAGACCTAGTACACCACTTTTTAGCGCTGCACCCTATAGGCGATACCAATTACAGCAAGCAATTTTGACGCCCAGTTTCCTCCACAGAGGGAGGCACCTGAGCTCTTAACGATGCGAACTTTGTACTAGGATTTAATTTTGCCGAGAGCATCCAAGCCAAACAGACACTCCAAGGAACTTTCACATGCCGTATAATCATACGACATGGACGCTGTCGATTTTCTGCATCATGAAAATCCATCGACTTGGGGATGATGATGATGATGATTTTGGGGTTTATTGGCACAAGAGCCGAATTCGGCTATACTGCGCCAAACATTTGTTTTAATATCTGTGGTCTAGACGGGAAGAGAAAGAAAGAATGAATTGAATGGCAAGAAAGAGGGTCGAAAATAGAGAAGGATCACTAGGGTACTCCGGGTTCGTGAAGCCCGTGTTTACCAAAGACAGTAAACCCCTGGGAAAAGGAAAAGATCACTAGGGCACCTCGGGATTGTGACACCCGTACTCACCTAAAGAAGGTGAGCCCCCTGAGGGGACCATCGACTTGGACCGATGTCGAACCTGCTACCTTAGGTGCAGAAGGCCAGCGACAAACCAACCACGCCACCCAGCCGTTGGGGTTGTAGTTCCAGAAATATACTTTTTTCTTTCAATGGGGTCCTGTGATAATACTCCGAATAAATCACTTCAAAACATAAATGTATTGTATACATTAATTTCAGGTTTCTTCGTAATAAAAAGGGGGGGGCGTTATACGGCGAATATATACCTAAAAATTAATAATGACAGCTTGTAAATATAGATGCGCATTATACGCCGGATTTTACGGTAATTTAAAAGTGAGGATCCGCATGTAACTTGTGTTTTTCAAGTGCTTCGCTGCGCTCTTCTTTTGTAGATAAGGCCTGTACTCATGTGTTGTCGGTAATTAGTTGTATTGTTTACTCTATTTATCACTTTAGAGTTCTTTCTTCATAGCTGATAAAAAGTTACTATCTCTGGAATTGTTCAGAGAATCTTTGGCATGACGTATGATAACGAACCAATGAATATTGTTTTAAAAATAGCAAGCTTTCAATATTATTTAAAACATACTGCGTGACTATTTTTGCAATCTGTAACGCAAGTCTTTATTTCTTCAGATTCGCAAGTATTTTTCAGTTCCGTCAATTTCTTTTAATTGAATTGTTTTGCAAATTTTCTGTGCGTGTGAAAGAGGAAAAAATTGTTAAATATTTTTGGAATTTGATGAAATAGGTTAATTTTCGAGAAATAATGCTAATGTGTATGAAATATTCTTCCGCATTGCAAAAAGTAGACTTAAACGAGATCAAATGGAATTCCATTTTATATTCATCCTTGACATAAATAAGTGTTACGAACTAATTATTAATGATGTGTGATTTTTTTATTGTGAACAAATAAACGTGTGGGTTTGGAAAAGCTTTTTAATTGTTTTAAAAAATTGATGTTATGTTTCGTCGTCCTCAAAACTGTTTTCTGAAGGTGGTAATCTTTTCTCTATACTTATAATATGATCCAGACAGGTAAAATAGATTTGAATTAAAGAATAATTTATGCATCCCACGAAGTTTATGTAACTGGTGAACAATGATCTAAACTAAGCCTTTTCACGAAAATTAAAAAATGTTTTTTCTACGAAATGCATTTTTTAAATTTGTACAAATAAGTTGCTCTTTTATAACCTTGATATGGGTAAACCAAGACACTGCGCCCTTTTCCTTGCGATTTTTTACTTGCATGTGTTTTATTGTTAGTTTCTCCACCCTGATGAAATAGAATTGAAAAATCCAAGTCTCCTCCCCCTCCCTTTTTTTTTCTATGAGAAATTTTTAACTCGGTATTCCGTTGATTTTGTTATTTGTTTACAATACTATGTGTTTGAATTAAAATGTTTCAAAAGAAATGAGTGGCCGCGGTATTCTAATGGTAATCGTCACCACTCGCTGCTGGCATGTTACGAGTTCGAACTGTAGAACCACTGAAGTCCTAACTAATGTATATGCCGACCTGCCTAGCGTGTGTTAGCGCCTCTACACGAGGGGCTATATGAAATCTATTGAGGCTTTAGGCCAGGGGTCCAACTCGCGGCACGCAGTAGTAACAGTGGCACGCGTAGACTTACCGAAAAATTAAAAATAAATAAAAAAAAGATAATAAAAAATAACTTTTTTATTATTATTATTTGATTGAATAGACAAAAAAAAAATATTCAAAATTTGGAGCAAAATATGTTTTTGAATAAATGTTTTCTGTTGAACACAATAAAATAAATATCACTCAAAAATAGCTGATATGCACCTATAATATCCTAATATATAGATGATTTGGTTAAAAAAACAAAAAAAAAACTGTAATTTAAAAGCCACATTAAGTAAGTACTGAGTGTTTAATAATTATTTTGAAATAAATGATTGAAGTTACTCCTTTTTTATTTTATACCTAACTGATTTTATACCTACTGATTGTACTTGTAAAAAGTTTATTAACAATATAAAATATAAGTTTGTACTTCCGCCTTATTTATTTTATAAATTTTAAATATCAATTACGTAGAGTTTCATTAAAAAATGTGCTATTTGCGTAAAATTCCCATAATCATTCCTAAAGTAACATTTTTTCAGTTTTCTATATTTGCTGAAAATGTTGGAAGTGGCACGCAGAATTATTTTTTGTCAGATAGTGGCACTGTTCCCAAAAAGGTTGGCCACCCCTGCTTTAGGGCCTCATATTGACGTAATGTGAAAGTTTAGAAAGGGGCTTCCAAAGCTCAGGTGTCGTCCTCGACAGTGGTTAAAAATTGTGAGATCTGTCGCCAGTATCCTTCGTGTTGCTTTATTGTGCGACGTTATTTATTAAACACACTCAAGAAGTAATGATAATTTTTGAGGTTTTTATGAAAGACTAACTTTTAAGTACATAATATGATACCATGCACACTTTATATTAATTTATTTTCATTAAAAAATTGAATCCTTCGTATAGAATTCTCAGTAGGAAACTTTATTATGCGCATTTTAAACATTGCTCTCATTGACAAGGTACTCATGCTGTTTTATGATATACCTTTCGCAATAGTGTTCCTTCACCATAACCCTATTTGGAGTGAACGCCACGAAAACTTATGAACATCCGAATTCATGAGAAATAAATGACAAGAGGTCATTTACTAATTTCGCAATTCTTATTTTTAAAACAATGATCGAACTTTATTATAGTTTTTCATGTTACCTATTTTTCTCGGACTGCCATTCGCGTAACCCTTTTCGGAACGTGCATTTTTCGATCTGCGGAAAACAAACCCATTATTAAAAGAAAAGATGAATCGCAAAACCTAAGATTGATTATTAATTCCAGTACCAATTCACTTCGCTTCAACCCGACAAGGACATCGCCTGACCCCCTTTTTTTAATTAATGCGAGTTCTTTTCTCCAGGTGATTCCTTTCTTCTTATCCAGTTTTTTTGGCAGAATAAATGGACTTGGCGGGGAATTTGGTGCAAAAAGAGTAAATTCGGCTGCCAGATTGAGCGGCCTTTAATTGCTGTATGCTGGCGATTAATCCTGTCTTGGCTTCATTGTTCTCGAGTAATGGGGCCTGTACTGGGCGTTGCCTTGATTCCCATTCTTGGTGAAGTACATTTCCCTTTTCTTGGCGATATTGATTGATGACGTCATCCTCGGACTTGGTTGCCAGGCTACAGACCGTGGGCTTAAGTGCGAACGAAGGATTACGAACGCTTTTCTTTGTAACATAAGTTTTTGTGCAACGGTATTTGGCAACAGTTTTCTATTTTCAGAGTGTTTCCTTGGAAATCGAGGTTCTATTTTCTTTGAGGCTTTTACAAGGTTTTTCAAAGATGAAGGGAGGAGTCATATATTTAAAAGTCTAAGTTCTTTCAGTAACATATGATTCTATTTGCTCATTCAAGATCACGGATTCTCGTTTATGTACCTCTGCTATATGGTTATCTGATAATGTTTATGTGAAATAAAAATTAGTTGTCCATGAATTGAAAGTAGCAAATTTGAATCTCATTTGTTATGTCTGTATGTATAAACTGTTTGTGCCATATGTATTGCTTTTACTTTAATCAATTGCCGAGATGTTATCGACCTCAATACTGGATTCGGTTCGAGAAGTTGCAAATCATGGGTGAGGTGGGTGGCCGATTCGATTGTTTGAATCGTAAGATCACGGATAAGAAATTTTCCTATCGTCAACAAATTTTTTTTTTACGATAAATTTACTCATGTGATACGAAGCGTTTATTTTAAGGAATTATTTATTAGTGTTGTGGGAAGTGAGTATACTGAGAGAGAGAGTGATGTTTCAGTTATTTTTCGTCGTAATTGAGTTTTGTAACACTTTAAAAGTTGCTGCATTAATTGACAAAGATATTACAAAAATGAATAATAATGTTGAAAAAGGGGGAGGGGAGAACCTTGAGCAATCGAAATAAAATAGCTGACTTCTCGGCAGATTCCATTATTGACGTCTCGGAGACGTTAAAAGAAGTTTGGATAATGGGGTGTTTGCTCACATGTTATCATCATTACTTGACCAAGGTCCAAAATTTTAGGTTTGTCGCCGTTAGTCCTTGCGTTGCTTTATAATTGTTATTTTGTTTATTGAAAATAATAGCAAATATCAAGCGGTTAAGGCTCATATTAATACATTTGTAGATAGATGTACGGATTACCCTTTCGTGACTTTTATAAAACTTAAGGATAAGTTGATTTTATACTTATGAAGAGAAAATATCTGTTTATTGGGTAGATGGGTCGTTGCCCAAAAGTCTATACGTCAAGTGACGTCAGGTATTTTTATACATTTCATTAATTTGATTTTCCGACATTTAAATTTGTTATGACTACTTACATTATCCTTAACCGCAAGTTTTTGGTAGAATAGACTGGAATCTATTTAAATGACTTACTAACAAGAATCTAATATTTAGACTATCAAACTTCAGTTCAAACTTCAGAAGAAGAAAAAATTAAAGTGAACTTTAAATGTATGGATTTCACCAATTGATTTGTTTACTATACATTTTAATAAAATGATGTTGCACTGAAGATAGATTTAAAAATACTTTATCAACTTCCTTTTCAATGAAGAAAACCATACATACTGTTAAGAAATCATCTCTCTCTCTCTATCTTTGCTTTTATTTCAAAGTATGTAATATCAAATGACCTTAAAGTGGCTTTCGTCAAATATAAAATATTATTTTTCTTCCCCTTGAGCAATCTAACTCGTACATAGACACACCTTTAAACATTCTCTGTGTAATAATAGTTGCAGGTATGATAAAATTTCAGAAAAAATAAAATGTGAATGATGTAAAGTAATTCATACCAATATTTTCTACAGTAGAATGTCGTTTATCCGAATCAATTGGGACCAGACATCGTTCGGATACGCGATTGTTCAGATAACCGAATGCGATCCATGCAGTATATGATACTGCACACTATACAAATATTGAAAATCATCACATGCGGGGAACGTGCTTGAAGGAAAAGCAAAATAGGTGCAAAATGTCGCAATTTTACCTTGATTGGGGAAAATAATCACATTTTTCGCTGTACCATTGTACACCTTCGTTTTTTCAATGCAAGGTCTCTGATTCTCTTCAGCATCAGTAGTTGAGTAGGACAGCACTCTGATTGCTGTTCGTACCACTGCATAGCTGTCTCTAACGCAGAAACGCGGCAGCACTTGATGGATCCCTGCTACTTCCGTTGTTGTTGTCCTCGTCGACAGGGTCGGATTCTTCTTGCACGGAAGTCACAATCTCGTCATCATTTAGCATTTGAAATCCACAGTCTTCTGCATCGCATGCCATCCAGGTTTCTATATCAACAAAACTCAACAAAAGAGCACGTATACACCCCCTCACAAACTGACCTACTATTCCGCGCGGATGTTTACCAAATCACACTACTGAAATTCCCCAAATATTCCTCATCTTGGGTTTTCCGGTCCCTTTTGGCCTCACAGGAAACAAATGTTTAGCACTGCACTGTTCGAAAACGTATCCGGACTTTGGTTCGGATATTTGACGCTCCGGATAGTAAACGTTCGGATAAACGACGTTCTACTTGTATATTCAAAATTTTCTATTACCCTGATTCCCATTGTTGATTTTGCTTGTCGAACATCAATGAATTTTCTTATGTCTCTATACAGTGACTCACCCAAAGGGATCCCTGGGTCTGAACACCCCTCCCTCCCCATAGCACTTAATTTTTTTCCGATTAAATTTAATCCTTTGTATACAGTACGTAAAATTTAATTATTTATATTGTTAATAATTAACTTGATTTAATTAATACTAATTATTTTTCAATATTTTATTTTTTACTGATTTTTCCACGAAAATCGACAAAATCAAAATAATGTTTGGTGGGCTATTAGGGTATTATAGAAAAATGTTAAACTTTTGACACTGGACCCCCCCCCCCCCGTTCTGAAAAATTCCTATGTGTGCCCCTGTCTCTATATCTTCGCGTGTAACATTAAAAAAGATACGTTTATAATTCTTAGAAAATGAACTTTGGTGTCATTAAGCTGCTGTAACTGATCAAACAAACTCCCGTCTCGACCGTCAAGTCAGATACACCATTTCGTCTATTTTGATTAGCTCCACTGAATTTGCTGCATCGGGATTGATTCTGCCCAGTGCCTGTATTTCTCCTGAGCTTTCCAGTCACAGTGGAGGGATCATTTGTCTGTCATTAATGCCATTGTCTGAATGATCGTATAATTCGGTTATAATAGTAAAGGGGGGAAGGTTTCGTCAGGTTATGTCTAATGTCGTCATTAATCTCTTGAGTTGAATGGTAATTTGGTTATGTTGTGCAATAATCTACCTTGCGCGTCCAACTCACCGTTATTAGTCCGCCCGGTTGCGTTGCCCCGTCTTGGCGATTTGGATAGATTGCTTCACAACCCCCCCCCCCCCATATGCTACGTCACTATCATATTCGCATTCTCATAATTGAGAAAGGCGATAATTTATTACAGAGTACATAATTCTGCATCATTTACTATTTGTTAATTTCTGTTTTATAGGATTATAAACTGAAAGAAATATAAATGAATCCTATATAATGGGTGAAAAATATTTCAAACTCAGCTTTGAGTGTGATATCTTATATAATGCTTCCAAGTTAGCAGCGATACTTAAAAAAACTTTTATGTTTTTCAAAATATAAAAAATTGAGGAAATGTTTTATCGTTTGTTGCGAAATCTACATTCAGACTTCAGTATGAGGATTATGTTTAAGGATATTACCACCATATTAAAATGGATATTCTTTTGTATTCTATCATTTAATATGTAAAACCGATTAAAGTTTAGATTGTTCTCCTGAATGCTAATTTATACTGTGATGTTTAGTGTCCTATGGTGATCGTAAAAAAGAGGATTTATTGTTTTTATTTTACGTTATCTATTGAAACGGAGCTGTGAATATTAATCGTCTAGAAATATCTCTTGTTTTCGTTCTTTACTCTGTATAATTGAATCTATTATTTCGAATAATAAACTCGTGTATGGCAAATTACGCTTTCCATTCCGTTCCCCGAATGACCTTATCCTGGGACTTTTCAATTTATTAGTTTTTACTTACATTTTTAAACATTTAAAAAAAACGATTTAATATTTTATTCAGTACGAAGTAGGTAAAAGCCAAGTCTGTATAAGCACAGTGGTCATGGTCATGAACGACATTGTCAAGTCTCAAATTTGAAAGAGTTCTGCTGAAAACACGCTATCTAGAGGGGGCTAATGCACATTGGAGGCTCAAAGTCCTCCCGTTGACGTGGTGTGGAGGTTAGAAGCGTGGTGTGCCAGCTCAAGTGTCCGTTGTTCAAAATTTCGAGGTTTGTCTCCAATAGCCTTCGTGTTGCCACAGAATGTGACATGAATTGAAATCAAATTAAGCAGCCAATAAGACTACGGCTCAGAAACTTCCAGCCTTTTCATTTGGCCGCAGTACTCTAGTGGTCATGGTCACGTGCTTGTTGACAGCGTGTCAAGACTTCGAGTCAATACCCGCTTTGTATAGGAACTAATGCACGTTAAAATTTTCGTGGGTGAGTGTCCTCCCTTTGGCGTGGAAGTTTGGAAAGCAAAGGTTCCAACTCATGTGTCGGCCTGTTCAACGGAACAAAGTTCAAAATTACGAGGTTCTTCGCCAATAGCCCTCGTGTTACTTTAGATTTCTACCCTAATAAACACTTATCAATCCAACCTTTTCACTACATATCGGCTCTTGCGACAATATTTCCATCCGCCGAATAATGGAACTTGCTACATTTTAAATTCATCTGGACCTCGAAGTCCTAGACCACATTGTAGAAAAAAAGTGAAAGATGTGTCAACCTAAATGTTGCCTTATCTTTTAGATGTCATTCATGACACGGAAATTCTTTGCCAATAAATCTTGTCTATTGCCATATTGATACACAGCTAACTGTTTTTAAGTTGCGTGTATGAAACCTTTGTAATTTGTTGAACAAATTTTAACTTCTGGACGAAGATGTATACTCCTGAATGAAAAAAAAAAAATATTGTATATTTATCTTCGTTCAAAGAGAAGTAACCGTGTCTAGTTTTTTGTTTGTATTTTTTTACAATTAAGGGTTTATTACTTTTAAATTAATGTTCCCCTGTTTTTGAAAAAACATGATTGATTTTTAAGAGGGTAAACAACCAGTTGTTTACTTTATAAAGGACAGATTACAGTTGCAGTTAGTTTTCGAGTAATTCAGATAAAAATCAATGTAAATTGGCTTTCTTAATTGTTGTTCATTTGTGTTTAGTTAATTATCAATAGATCCGTTTCAACTCCAGTGGCCTAGATATTGTTTATCCATAACATGTTTGTTATGTAAATTACTATATTATTGAAAACACTAGTTATTTGGATGATTTTGATTGATCATTTAAACTCTTTATTCGAATTAAATGTAATTACATGGAGTGCCTTTTTTAACTGAAAACTATTTTCCAATTCTGTATTATTTTTGTTGATAATCCATTCTATTGCATTTCACGTTTTCCGTAAATATGTTAAAAAATAATACGTTCTTAATGAAAATTTTATTATATATATATATATATACTTTAGTAAAAGACTCAAGTTTTTTTAGCATACTATTTTATAATTGTAAATCAAGGGAAAATTTATTGATGTATTGTGTGAATTAATTAATTAATTTTTTTTTTACAATATACTTCATTTTTTACTTCCTACGGTATAAAATAGCATCGATATTTAAAATCCAATTTTGCATTATTGTAAAAAATTACATATTTTTATAACATACTTTTTAATTTGAAGGGAATAAAGAATTTATATTAATACACTGGTGCATTAATTTTCTGAAAAAAGTTTCCTATTTTCTCAGATTTTGGGTAGAAACGGTTTAACAAATTTTTTCAGAATTCTATTTTTATTTTTAGTATGATTTTTAATATTTGTGTGATATACATTACTATTCTACGCTTTTCCTAGTGTTATAAGTAGTAATATAAATAAGATTCTGACTTAAAAACTTTCTAGTGTTATTTTTAGTCGTATTCAATCAATTGACCCGCATGACTTTTTAAATTCAAATGTTAAAGTTATTTTACGTATAAATTAATAGGTATGTTATTTTTTAGCAACCGAGTTTATTGACCAAAAGTTCTATTTTCTCAAGTTTTATAACTTTCCTGAATCTTGACATAATACATGGAGCGAATCTAATGATTCGCTTTTAAATTTTGTTTTATAATCGAATTTTAATTTTCTATGTAACTTAAACGAAAATATTTTTAAAATAATTTTTTATTTCCAAACATTTATTTTGCTCTTACTTTTATCCTAAATTTAAAAGTTTTGCTATATGTATATAATACACACTGCACATAGGGATCATTTTATACTTTGTTACATTATAATTATATATTAACAGTTTTTGAAGAATTTTTATAGATGACACATTGAATAACACAATGGTCCTCTTGACTTGACTGACTCGCTCTCCCGCAAAATCCGCATTCATACATATTTTACATTTAATTTTTTTTAAATTAAAGTAGATAATTAGCCTCAATTTCACGGTTTAAATTAAAATATCGCATATATTTTATATGCGTTTGAATGATCTTAATTAAATAATTAGTTTTCATAGATTTTAGGTTTATCAATATCACCAAAGGTATTGTACATATAACGTGATATGAATTGAAATTTTTGTTCATGATTAGCATTCACCGGTCTGTGTACACGCTATCGAAGTAGCTTTTCATGGAAATAAAATAACGACAGATATCTGGGAAAATCAATTAAGAGCTGCTGCTGTTCTCAATTAACCCGAATAATCGAATCGATGTATTCCTCTCTGTATCGATTGTACTCAGCACAAAAGCCTTTCTCGGACAAAACGAAATTCATTTGCCTACCCACACTCTATTGATCAGGGGACATTGATTGGATGCAGACACTCTTTTAATGTGCCCATCGATTTCTCTCGCTTCGTTTAGCCACTTTTATTGCTGCATAAAACTTATTATAAATATGTATCGAGTGTGCGTCTCAAAGGGAGATAATACATTTTCAGTATGGGGAACTAATGGATTGATATTTTTGTCAATGGCCGAATCGATGCTATTTAAATGTTATTACAGAAAATGGCTGCAATCATTAACTTTTGTTATTTGTCTCGTGGGTTAGGCTCACAAATTTTAGCTGTACAAAGTTATGAAGCATGTTTCATAATTTGTGTCATGGCTATTAAAATTACCTTTGTTTTTGACTGTAATTTGGAAAGTAATGGATTTGAAATTGGATTCCACGTAAAAGCAATGGGATAGAATTATTCTGCATCTCGTGTGCATGAACTGAAATGTCTGTTGGTCGCCTGTATCTTTTTGTGCTCTCTTTTGTCCAATGAATTAAATTCATGACAGTCACATTATAAATACAATCAGGTTCTCCGTATTGAATTCAAAGCTGTATTATTATATTCATTAGTATCATACTTGTTCTGCACATAAAATTTAAATAAAATTTCAGATTCGATTATTTGACAAAGATGTTCCAAGTATTGCCATTTTTTTAAAAAAGTTTTCAAAGTTTTAAAAAAATTCTTTTTTACACGTTTATTTTTAAATTAATAGCATTTTGTTTACCCATGTGCATTATTATTGTTCATAAATATACACATTACAAAAAAAGTTTCTGAGAAAACAGTGGCAACAGTGAAGTGCATGAACTGATTGCCTCGAAATTCGTGATTGCATTTATGATGTGACTATAACGTCTCTTGTTAATGAATTCGTTGGAAAAAAACATGATCACAATTATGTGACTATGACGTCGCATGAACTCAGCCCATTAGAGACAAATTAACGTGTTTACAGTACACATTATAACAGAAAATTCCATTTACAATGTATACAAATAAGGCACACAAAAAATATGTGTAAGTTTTTAAAATGTAAATAATCTCACTCTAAAATTTCAAAATACAGTGAAATATTAGAAATAACATTAAAATCTAAAAAAAGACACAGACAAATGTAAGCATTTAGTAAATTAATTACAATATGCCTAGTGATTAAATCAAAATTGGAATTTTTTGTTGTAATTTTTTTTCAATTGTAATTTTTGAAAATGATAGAATTATTTAAAGCAACTGGGTACCGTCCTTGCAATTTTTTTTTATTTTTGAAATTAAATTTGGTTTTAATTGTATTTGGTATTGATCATTATTAAGTAATAATTCCATATTAAAAATTTCAAATTTATTGCAAAATGTTTGTAAAATTTAAATTTTTTAAAATTTTATAAACATTTTTTAAATTTTTGAGGCTTTTTGAAATATGTGTATTCTTTTTCAAAAAAAATTTCTATGCACCTTATAATATACTACATAAAACTGTGCATGCATTTTTTTTATGTTGCTCCTCATTAATTTTACATTAATTTTTTCATTGTGAAACATACAAAAATTTTCGAAAAAACAGTAATCTTGATTTTGAAATTTTTTAAAAAGATTACTACGCGTATCTTGGAGTTAATTCCATACACAGTTTTACAAAACGTACATTTTACAACATTTATGAAAAATTTCGCACATCCCAACTTCAATTATCAAAAAAAAAAAAAGTCTTAGGGTTTTGAATGATAGTATATATAATCAAAAATTCAACATGGAGAAATATCATTTTGAAGTTTTCATTCCATGAATTGCATGTTATAATATGCATCGAATAATCTGGAATTTTATGAAATGTCAATTAGCTTATTTAGTACTGCTTACCATAAAAAAGAATTCACAAATGTAAAACAATTAAAAAGGGCTGTGGATAGCCTAGAGGTTAGAGCATCGAACTCCAGACCGGAGGCCTGGGTTCGATGCCCTATGCCACCAAATACCCTCAGAGTTCACACGGAGTACATGCTCGTTAATTCAGTGGGTCCGTAAGTCTTGTGGGTAGTCATAGCAAAAACCAGGAGTGCTGGGGACTGGAGAATATTTCCCTCTCCTCCAGTTCCATGCCTAAATTGTGGAGGTGGAGATAGGTGGTGTCGCCATCTATCAGTAAGAAGTCCAACCTGTCTTACAGGCTCTGGCAACTTTCACTCCTTCCCTTCGGGAAGGATACGACAACAACAATTAAACAGTATACTGGCATAATGAATATATAGAAGAAAACAAGTGAAAGATCAATATTTTATAAAACTTTACCTTAATAATTATTAAAAAAAATACACACCCCAAAGCTAATTCGTTGCCCAGTTTTACAACTTAAATAGGGCACAACATGTTTAAAAGATGTTTATGTCTTTATATTTTTTTTATTTCCATGATTTTAAAAGCATTCGCATGTTAAATATTGTACACGAATGAAAGCAAATTCGAATAACAATTTATTGGTAAACTATATCAAATTCGAATAATTGCATTTGTGTATTTGTTTAAACAAATATCTTGAAATATTTTAATAATACTTTTGTTGGATTTCACGTATATGGAATATATATATTTCACCGAAAACAAATATATAAAAATGGGAGAGTTGCTAATCTTGCGGATTAGATTTTTAATTATCTGAGTTATCAAAATGAGATTTAGTATTTGTGCTTTGGGAGAATCCGTTTTGAGTTTTAATTTCATTCATAATAATGTCATAAAAAGCACGCACAAATTTTAAATCTTGAGCAAATCCATTTGCTCCCCCCCCCCCCAATAAACAATACACAAACTAGAATTTTTGCTTGAATTGCACAATTCTTTCTTGAAATGATTTGCTGCTGTATATGTAATTATCCATGTGTTAGTCTCATTTGCGCGCGGTAGAAAAATAATCAATTAATTTGTTTTATTGGGCACTTTTCTAACAGATAATCTGAAAAGTAGACGGGGCAGTTTTGTTTAGTTCGCTGTCCAGCATCAAATATTGTTCCATAACTTAATAAAAAATGCAGGTAAAGCATTGAAATTTTGCAGGCATGTTTATAATGATTCGTGGTATCATATAAGCCAATAAAAAAAATCGATGGTTTGATGATTTTTTGGGTACCATGTTGCCTTAATAACTGCAAATACAGGAAATTTGTATTGCATTTTTTTTATTTTGTTAAGCTTCAAATTTTTTGATTTTAAAAATGTCTTTTTACTTTCTAGGTAAGTCTACCTTTGCTGATTTGATTTTGAAAATACCAGATTATCTTCGATTTGTCTTCAATGCATTAAGAAAAAGGTAAAAATATGTATTTAGCTTTTAGCGGGATGATGAGAAAATAGTAAGAATTCTATTGAATATTTTTAACGTGGTGCACGAATCCTTTTTGTTTGTATTTACAATTACTATATAAAATTCTTTGTAAATATTTGAAATAAGTACATCTTGATACCGGATATATATATAAATAAATAAATTGCTAGCTGTGTTGCGAGCTTCGTAACATACTAATCAAATAAGTTCGTTTTATTAAAATTAAGTCGTGTCGATTAATATTCTCTTTAAGTCACAATAGGCCACAAAATTTTTATATGTCGTATGCAGATGTTCTAAATGACTAAATGAGGTACAGTTTAGTTGATGTGGCACATCTTTAGTAATTTGCGGAGAGCCTTAAAACAATATTAAGACAAAATATATATTGTTAAAGATCTGAACGCATGACGATTTGAATTCCTTTGGAGTGTCCAGTGTATTGAACATTTAAAAGGAATTATCTGTTGGAGAATAATTATTATTTTCACGTGTAAACATTTGCATAATTTTAAGCTCCTATTATGTGGGGAAAACTTAAACTCTTCCCACCCCCTCCCTGTTTTGTTTTTTGTGTGGGAGAATAATAATAATTTTAAAAATTCCAACTGTATTTTCCAACTCTATACAACAAAATTCCTGATAATATATACTACCTTTTTTTATCG
The DNA here is from genome assembly GCA_019973975.1 of Trichonephila clavata. Taxonomy (NCBI): domain Eukaryota; kingdom Metazoa; phylum Arthropoda; class Arachnida; order Araneae; family Nephilidae; genus Trichonephila; species Trichonephila clavata. The sequence goes on from BMAO01024498.1 coordinate 37,015, forward strand.
TCAGCCCGGGGGAGGGGGGGGGGAATAAAGCAAGTCTTTCAAAGAAAAAGTAATTCTAGAACATTTATTGACTGACATCAATGTGTTCAATTTTTGGAAAGAAACTATTGAAGCAATTATTAGTGGTTTATAAGCTGAAATTTCTCTTCTAAAGCAGGTAATCTAATTCTCCTTCCCGAGAAATGTTATTTTCCACTAAAAGAAAAACTCAGAAATTGTTCAACAGTTGTTCGAAAAATGACAAAATTTCATTATGGCTCCCTGGTTTTTCCAAAAAGTCTGTGGAAGAGCAGTAGTTTAATCAGTAGATTTGTCCTTGAAGAATATTTTTTTATGTTATTATCATCGTTGTATTCTATTTCCTCCGCCATTTTTTCTTGTCATTTCCTGAGGCCGAACCCAGTACGCGACGGAATTAAATAAACATTGTCTCCACTGAGCAAATGCCGATTCCCTTATTTCCTGGGAAAGAGTCCTTGCAATCTCTGGAGACATCGCTAAGGTTTGTCTTCTGCATTGCCTACCCAAAGAAGAGTTGGCTCTAAGTGGCAACACTGGAGAAGCTTCTGTGGTTTCCCGCGCTTTCCTGTCCTCCTTTGTTTCTCTCCCAGAAGATTGTTCGAACAATCTCGTTAGGGTTACGAACTTGATCGATTGCTTGGAAGGAAGTTTAGTCGGAAATAACATTTCATTTGTAGGAATTTTCTAAGGGATTTGGCCATTAGTTATCTGCGGGAGGAACAGTGAATAATTTACGTTGTTTTTCTAGCAATTAGGTTTCTGCAGAGAAAATAGAACCTTGCTCTGGCTTTTAGTCGAATTATTTTCTGTAATTTGCTGCAGAGAATTGGAAGTTTTTATTCTACCGAAGAAAAAAAAAATTGAAACTCGATTGTGTTTAGGTACTTAATAGTAGCAGGCAAAAAATATTAAAAACTGTTCTTTTTCAAAAGAGAAAAATATATTTTTTGTCAGTAGCAGTGTTGAAAGAAAAATTAACTGACTGTTCTTGTAATTTATTTTTTATGTTGATGAAAGTGTAAGCTTTAAAATACACTTCAAATAAGTAATTTCAAATATTGGATTACAAATGAGACAGCCAACCTCAAGATTATATGTATATTGTTTCCTTCCCACGACTTAGAAGATGCAATGTGTGTATATTTCACTTAATTGCTTTAAATTTCAATCTTTTATTTTTTTATATAGAGAGTAATATGAACCAACTCTTTTTCTTAGAAACTTAAATTGTAGGGTTAAATATTGTTATAGATCATCCAACCTTCCTCTGTATTTGCCTGTATCACTTGGCTGAAGAAAATAGAAAATAGTTTAAGAATATATAAGTTTCTAAAATACTAAAATTAGATACTATAGTAAAAACATCAATCCACACACATAGTATATGGAAGATCAAAGAAAAAAAAATAATAACTGAAGTGCAACTAAGAATAAGTAAATAACTTGAGGCTGCGCAAACAAACTGAACTGGAGTACGCTTAAAAATAAATTATTAAAAAAAATATTCCAAAAATATTTAGTTAGACTTGCTGAGAAAACATGAAAAAACGCGTATAAAAAATTATAAAATATATTTTAGAAAGAAAAAAAAGCATGTTAAATTATTTGAAATCGTAAAATTGCACTTACATCTTTGCCTCTACGATCCGTCTACAAATACCATCGTTGTTTTGTTTTTTTTTTTAAAATTGCCTATGTAAATTTGTTTATTTTTAATACAACTGCAAATTATAGTTTTTTAAAAATGAGACTGCTTCTGTATTAGAATGACTAAGCCCTTACAGCAACTAGAGTTATAGTTTATAAATAATATTTTGTTACAGTAAACCTTATTTGTTACATATTGCACTGTGTATCTGATTTTATATTTAATTTAAATTGCTGAGTTCTATGAAATTGAATGTTGCAACTGGTGATTTCCTTGTGGTTAGTTGATCAAAAAGTTGTCATGCTGACAGATTTCAGCCACAAAATAAAAATGTAATTACTTTTTTTTTTGCCTTGTCTCGCCTTGTTTTGATTTAGCTTTTATAAAAAAGAAAGAAAAATAGCCCTTGTCATTATTTGTATTCTATCTCAAAACGTAACATTTTTTCTAGAAATAGTTTTCCCCCTATTTTTAGAATGAATGAATCTTTCGACATGACAGTCATTAGAAGATTCGATAAACCGTAACGAAACACAAGGTTGCTGCCTTGAACGTTGCGGAAAAAAGGAAGAAAAGAAAAGAAAAAGTTTTATATAGTTGTTAAGTTTTAAATAGATGGAAGTGTCATAAATAATGATATGTTCAGTTGATGTGACGATTTATGCTTTTCTGGTAGAAGCATTGAATATTTTCTTCTATTTTCTTATTGCTCTAACCTTTGACAAATATTTTTTTCCTTTTGACATCAAACTGAAAATGTCCCATACATAGCTGAGTAACAGTTTTGAATTAAAACGAGTTCATTTGTAATAGTTTCTTTTGTGCTGATTAAGTACATTTTTTCTTCTTAATTTCTAGTCTTTTAGTCTTCATATTCAAAGTAAATACTGAGTTTTTCCTCTAAAAAGGACCTCACACCGCATGTAGTTTTTTATTTATGTGTCAATCGTTAATTGCAAAATCATTTAAAGATTGGAGAGGGGTGGGGGGGGTAAGACTATATATATAGAGACAGATATTTTAAGATAAAAATTTTAATTTCTGATAAAAAATACTCTCACATATATTTAACTCATTTTACACATTTTAAATTTAATTCACCATAGGATAAACTGCACTCTTTTACGAAACCCACATTCTATTTTTCTCCCCTTCAGTCTCTGTACCCAATCCTTTTTTTTTTAAATTGTGACTTTTAATTTTAATGTTCTTGAAGTCGTAGACCACATGTACTATTATCTATTTGCAGTGACCCGTATTCTTTTTGAACTGTTTTCGAATAACCTTGTAGAAATTACTGAAAGTTGACCTAAAATTTTGTGATACGATATATATATATATATATATATATGAATGTGCCATTTTGAGCAGCTATTCAGCTGAGAAAATTACTTTAATATGGGTTTTTGTGATTTTAACTCAAATTTATTTAGTGCTTCATTCGGATGAACTAACTTTAGACGCGTCACATGTGCACGTTGCAAGGTCTTTGAAAATGCCTTGTGCTAGTTTTTTGCTTTTAGTTACTGTAATTTCATTCGAATATGACTGTTGGCTATAAATTTTGCTTCAGGAAATACCTACTACAACTGTTTTAAATCTTGGTTTTCTTAAAATTATTAAAATCGAATTTCTCTACATTAGTGCATGACTTGCAATAGACTGAAAATATTCCCTAAATGTTCTACGAACAAACGAGCTCTTCCTGAGTGGGTATGAGCCTCACATTCTGGAAATGGACTCTCTCTCTCTCACCGATTGACCAATAACAATGTTGGGGAACGTGCTGAACGTGGCCCTTGGGAGGATCACGATGTACTAAGGATTGTTTGTCTAAGTTTCATCTCTAATGGTCTGTTCCGGAATTGCTAGGTCAGGTAGTATTGTCTGTAGTAACGGAAAGAAGAAATGGATTTTTGTGTTTCTTTCACAGCAGGATAAAAAACTGATTCTGGATAGGAAATCATAATAGGTTTGATATAGTTATTAGGGAGAATGAAGTATACGTTTAGGTCGGTGTTAAAAAAATAATTACCAATTACTTGAGTTAGTAAGAAAATATGTGTATTTTCAATTTCGTTTATACTTAAGGTTTAGGTTTCATTTACTTGTTTACTGATAGTCTAGAAATCTTATTGTAAAATGGAAAATTAACGATTTTTATTTTGTTCCATTCAATAAGTCGAAATATTCTATCTGATTTTCATTTGTGTTCTCGATAAATACACACACAAATCGATACATGTTTCCAAAAAGAGCTATGTGTTTTAAATTGCTGTCAAAGTTTAAGGTCTTTGAAACTATTGTCAAGTTCCATAATTCTAGTTGATTTCTGTATTTTAATTTTTAAATAAAACACCACGAAACCCTATGTAAAAAATCGTTTTTTGTATCGCTTCATAGGGAACGAATTGCTGTGATCTTTTGAATGACTATTTCTTGGGAAGGGAATTTAATTGTATATTTTTGATCAAGTCTCAAATCCATTTAAAGGCAAATATTTCTGAATAGAATTCATGTGAGGTGAAAATTTTAACTTGGGTATCGATTTCTGTCTAAGTATGCTTTCAAATTGTTTAGAGTGCACGCAGTATGAAACCAACCTCTAAAATGGGCTGAAGCACGCAGCTGAAAGTGAACGAATAGCTTTATTAAGAAAATAAATCTTTTATTTTCTTTGCTGTGTCGGCTCCGGTGGCTTAGAAGTAGCGTGCCCGCTTCGTAAGCCCAGAGTTACGAGTTCGACCCCGCTGGAGTCGATAAATTTTCTGATTGCGAAAATCGTAGGCACGCATGACATATGATTATGTGGCATGTAAAAAGATCCCTTGGGTATCAATTTGACTCTGATTCTCTCGCCAAAAACTCATGGCAATATTTAGCATCCGACAAGAGCTTGAATTAAATTAATTCAAGCGTCCAGATTTAGTATGGAGAGCCGCCACTAGTGGTGCCACCATAAAAGGACTCTCACATTTGGGAACTTGCTTTGTCTGCAAAAGCTGTGTTCCATAATACAGCCCCATTGGAAAAAAGAATTTTTTTTCTTTGCTATTAAGGGGACGTGGTACAATTTATTCATTTTTTTTTAATTTAATGATTTTAATTTTTTTTTTTTTTTTGGTTGCCTCCTATGTGTATGTATGATGTAAAACAGATTTTGTGCTCAAAATTTCATAAAAAGCTAACTATTTAATTTTTTAAGGGAAAATTTGATAGTCATGAAGTGATTTTAAAATTCTACTCCTACAAAAATTGACGTACATTTATGAAATTTGATTTACAAGTACGTTAAACTATGTATAACAAATGTTGATATGAGTTTTGCGGTAACATGATTGGTATTCGTATAATACTTCTTTTTATGGAATGCTTATTGAAAATTCCTTAAAAAATGTTTAAATTCTAAATTCAATTATTTTTTAAAAAAATAAGTATTGCTTTGATTGAAAACTGCATACAAACTTTTCTTCCATGTACTATTAGCAACAAGTGAAAAAAATTTCCAAGTATTAGGCACAATAGGAAAAAAATCTTAGCATTTTAAATAAAGACAATCTGTTTATTTTATCTATCCGAGATAAGTCAGTTTGAAGTTTGATTTGTCATTGGGATGTGAATAAAAACAAACGTAAAAGTTATCACAACTCTGCGTTTTTTAAACTTAAAACTTTCAGATTTTGTGAGGTTATAGAAAGTATATAAAAAGTAATTTAGGCTAAAATATTTAGATTTGGTTTTTGACCGATTTTTGCCATTTGAATTGTATTGTGTCCCCTTAAATTTATTCATTAAAGGCAAACAATTCATTCAATGATTAATGGAAATTCTATTCTATCTCATCTGTAATCTTCAGAAATTTTTAAAATGTTAGTTATAAGACTTTTAGTGATTTTTTTTTTTTTTATGTCGCTCAGTTATGTAGCTTTACAGAAACATTTTCAACTTTTTATTTCACTGGAGAATGATTTTTTTCCCCTCTCTTTTCTAATTATCATTCTCTATATTATTAGTTCCTGGACCGCGCACTGTATGCCGAAACTCGAAAATAATTCCGGATATTCGAACCAAAGGCGGTTTTTCAATTTAAAATGTTTTGGTTTCCCCTTTTTCGACAGAAAGGCAATCAAACGATAACAAAAATTCCTTCCGAAAGAGAACGAAAATGGGAAATAGGGGGTAGTGCGTGAAGAAGTCGGCTTCTCTTTTATGGTGTAGAAGTTTCCAGAGTTTTTCGGTCCCCGCTTTAATTTCCTCTCTACGCAAGGAGAGGAGCATATTCAGCGAATAAAATGCCTTCTCCGTAACATATTTCTCAAAACTCCCCCATTTGCATTTAAAGCACCATTAGCGTTTTTGCGGTATGTTTGAATTTTTAAAAAAGGGAAGCAACCTAAAAAAATACATGTTAGCATTTCTTCTGAAATATTTTTATGGGAGCAGTGTTTTGAAATTATTATCTGCAGTTATACTTTAAAAAAATACTTTGAATCTGATTTTTTTTTTCTCTTTCTCGGTGATAACTGGAGAACTACGGCGCCGTGTATTGTCATTTGCTACACATTCTCGGTTTTATCATTTGGTTAAAACTGTTGGGAAACTCCCGTTTCTGCTGACAGTTTCGTGTTGATAATGATGCAAACACACAGAAGGAAAAGTTCCAACGGAATTTCGAATTGAAAATCGTTCGCTTATCGCTTTCTTGTCAACTTTTACGGTTTATGATTTTAAAAAATGTTATTAAAGTATGTAATTTTTTAGAAATACAAAACTTACTTGAAATAAGTTTTAATTACTGCTTTAATTTTTTTAATATTTCTTTCTGTTTGTAAATATTTTAATAGGGTTGATCTCGGCATTGTGTTAGATAATTCATTGGATTCACCAATTGTATGCTCTAATACATTTAAAAGTGTAATGTTGGCATAAACTGTGTGTAGTGCTAATTTCTTCTAATTCAAAAAAAAAACTCTTCTCTTGATATTTGTATTTGGAATATAACAAAAAGGCAGCTGGTATTGTTTTGAAATAGAATGTTTAAATAGTTTTGCAATACCTTTTTGTGGGAAAAGAAAGGTTAATCTTAGAAGTGATAAGCGTTTGAATTGCAACTTGTAATTCTTGTCCTATCTATCACCCACTTTCTTCTCCCTCCTTTCACTTTTCCTGCACGTTGTTACAATTTGTTTTCGTGTTTCTAAAAAAAATATGGTATTCTAAAAGGTTTTATCAAAATTTCTCATTCAAAACTAACGATATTTTATCATTTTCTCAAGAAAAGCATCCTCGGAACTCGGCACGAAGCATAGTTTAGTAAGAAATTTGTTTCAGTCCTTAAAAGTAAATTACAATGGTTAAGTAAGAACTATAGTATTGTTTTAAAAATACGACCTGTTCGATTCTGCTTTATATTTTACGTTGTTTTTTCGGGGTATCGTATTTGAGCTTGGACTCTGAAGTGCCAGCTCGGGTATCGTCCTTCTCGCTTGACTGGCGGCGTTCAGAATTACGAAGTATGCCGCCAGTAACTTCTCATTGCTTCGAAATGGGACGTTAATTATCAATCAATCAATTATTTGTTTTTATTATTATTATTATTTTACTTTAAATAGTCGTAATGGTCGACGTTGTCGAATACAGGTGCCACGGAAGACCCGCTGTGTAGAGGAGCTGATGCACATTAAATCTGCCAAGGCCTAAAGTCCTCTCATTGACGTGGTGTGAAAGTTTGTAAAGTAGGGGTAACAGTTCAGTTGTCACCCTTGTCATCTGTCCGTATTGAGTCAGTGTGTGGCCTAAATTAATTCTAATTTTGAAGAGCATATATTGCTTTTTCTCTCCATTATTGTGAAAATTGAAGTTATTAGAACTTGTCATCTAAATTCATCAATTTAATTCTTTATCTTTCTGTTTTGTACTAAGCATTTTATTTACTAGAGATCTCTGAATTGGAAATAACTTTTCCTCCAGTTCACCTAAATTGCATACATTGAAGAATTTATAAATTAGTTGTGGACTGCTGTAGGAGTTCCCATATTTGTATTTGACTTCCCAACTATTGAATTATCAAGGTCTATCATTATATTTATACTTACATTGCATCTGCTGATTTAATTTTTTCTTTCCTTTTAACATAGAGTATGTGTTTTGTAAATGAATCAACTGACCATATGCGTCACGTCCAAATCACGGAATCGTTTTCTTTTTAACAGTTTGGTAACCAAGCTGAAAAATGATTTACTAAATTAGCTTCCTTATAATTAATTCGAGGAAAGTGTATATTACCAATACTCTCGTGAGGAAATTTTAACTAAAATCTTTCTTAAAAAGAATGCTTGTTTATGGCAGTTCATTTCGTTTTCTGTAAAAAAAAAAAAAGCTTTTAAAATGCATTTAAACGTGTCCAGTTCCGTGTTTTTATCTCCTAAGGTATCCGAACACGTTCGGAGTACTTTTTAACAAAACAGCATATTTAAACATTATAAATGTTTTTTAGGACTCAATACCAATAAATACTAATATTTAACGAAAAAAAATTTAATTAAATTACCTTAATTTCACAAAAATCACAATTATAATTGAAATGTTCGTAATTTTTTTTTTTTTTGAAACACTTCAAAGCAATCAGAGAAAAAATTACAAACTTATATTAGTAAAAGTATTATTAAAACAAATTAGATGCATTTATCTGGAAAATGTAGTATAAAATTTTAATGTTTTATAAAATTTGAAAATTTTAGAGCTGATTGAGTAAACATTCTAAGAAATGTGACATTCTTTATGAGACCAATATTTAAATTACAAGTCATATTTAATTACAAGTATCCATACAATAAGAAAAAGTGCAGTACATTCTCTAAAAATAACATAAATATCAGGTTCAAAAAGTTTTATAGAAATACATTTATAATATTTGAGTTATGAGACTTGCATAATAGATTTTGAGCCATTTAAATGCCCTCTTCTGGAAAATCAAAGACCCACTTCCGGTTTTTCTAACTTTATAAAATTGATTGTAACACTTGGCCTCTAGGGTAGCGTAGAATCCAAACAAGGTGTTTTGTAAAGCCAAAAGATAGCTCTATTCAATAAAATAAAATAAAAATCTGTCTTGACCGAATTTGGTCATTTTCAACGTGTTTGGATACCTAAAATACATATTTGTGGCTCGATTTGTGTACATAAGTAATTTAATTTTGTTTTTATAAAGATTTGAGACTTGACAGGTTTTCTTTTATATTTAAACAATCATTGTCAGTTTTAAATTATCATCCAGTTAGCTTGTAAACGTATGTTAAATTAGGCACAATCAGTTCATGGATTCCAAATTCCTCTGAAGCATTAATTGAAAGCGAACCCGTTCTAGTTTGACAACAGCTGCGAATTCTGGTGCATCATTTATTTGGGGGGGGGGGGCACCAAAACTCCCGGCATCCTTATCCTTATGAAAGCGGGCGCATGGGTGGAATCCCCTGCATCTCTCCGTTTGATTTCGTAATTTGTTTGCGGAATCCACAGTTTGTCCCTCTCCCTGTATGTTTGTACGCGGACTGCATAATTCATTCGTAGGTCGATGCAAACAAAGTGAAGGCGGACCAGATTCGCCTAAGGGTAAAATTTTCATCCTCTTATTGCTATGGAGATTTGCTGTCGATTGTATGCGAATACTGTCAACGCATTGCGCAGGTATTGGACTCGATAAATTTTGGATGGGAATTTATTATCTGTTATTGTGTTGGTTATTTTAATAAATTGTCAGCGGAAAATGATAATGATATTGTAACTTTTGAATTATATCTGCGTATTTGAAAGTCCTATAATTGAAATACAAAATATCATATATGTTTCATTATCGAACTTGCAGTTTTATAATTCGGCCGGATTCACGGACTGAATTTGAATATACGAGGGCGAAGTGCATGAAATAACGCATATGTTTTCGAAATTAAATGTTAAAGGGGAAAAAAATTCTACATTCCTGACTTTATAAAAATGTTGAGTAATCAATGCTTATGTGTTTGTCTATGTGTCGTGAAACATGTTTTACACCCTATATACAGATTTCGAGATTTAACGAATTTTTCTTTTTCACCGATTAAAAGGAAGACTAAAAACCTCTATTTAACGAAAAATAGACTCGTTCTTTACGAATTCTTTCAACAGCCGGGGAAAAAATTTATTAGTTGGAATTAGAAAATATTGGATTTTTTTCCCTCCTTCAAATGACGTATCCTTTTTATCTAAAACAGAAAAAGACTTTACTTTTAAGCAGCAAAGGATCCATTATTAAACTTTACAGGTGCAGATGAGTCAGTCATGAGTATAACCTATTTCGTGAATTTTCACCTTTCTGAAACTCGTTTCAAAATTGTTACATTTTCTAACGCGTTACATTGTTTGGAAATTGTGAAAACATACCTCATGCAGCAGAATGTAAATGACGCAGTATTTTCTTTTTTACATCTACATTAAGTTGAAAAAGAACTATTTTCCAGTCAGGAATCAAAAAGATTGGACAATTTAAAATATTGACTAGCAGAAGTTTAACAATTAACTTGTGCATGAAAATTTCTTTGATAGTATTTTTAGCTGCTGAATAAAAAGTGCATAATTTCTAACTATGGATATTTTTCGTGTGATTGCTTTTTATACAATTTCCAAAAGATAAGTGCGAATTTTTTTTTTGACCCCGATATTACGAAAAACCTCAAATTAACGAATAAAATATTTGGCACCGATGAATTCATTAAATTGGAGTCCGACTGTATGTAATTTCATTCACATTTTTCTTACTCCAAAATTCCTAAATGTCTAATAAAATTTAGAACTGCCACTTATAGTCTTAATACTTGTTTTACAAATCCATATAAACAAGTTCAGGAAACTTTCAACAGCATAAATAATTCTATTTTTGTCAAAAGTTATGAAGATATCGTTATATCCATGCTGGGTGAAAACATATATCGTATACATGGCTACGGCTTCAATGACTTATTTAATTCCCATTAATGTTTGATTTTTTTTCTTCTAAAAATTTTCCGTTTATTGGAATACTTCAAATCATAAAAAATTCAGCACATTATTGTTTAAAACTTATTTTGCTGCACATTATTTAAAATAAGAAATAAGGAGGAGAGACTGAGCTGTCCTATTTGTATTAGAACGAAAAATTGTATCTTCTATTTTACATGATCGAAAACAGTTTCCATTACGAATAATAAATGTAATATAAACAGTGAGCTTCTTTTCAGCCAGCTATCGATCAAGAGTCTGAGTTGGATGAGGATTTTAGCAATTGAATTAAAAAACCGTCTGCTTCGTTTCTTTCACGTCCTTTAGTACAATCCCCCTTCCCCAATTTGGCTTTAAAGAGGCACCAATTGAATGGCAAAACAAGCTACTATTTGCCATGGCTTATAAGCCAAAGAAGGAAAAAGCGAAGAAATATATATATATATATCTAAAAGACGTCTTCGCACATAAATTTGCTGGTCGGGGGGAATGGGATTGGGTAATTTTTGATGCACACTAAAAAGAGCAGCAACAGTTTTTCCATCTCCTCTTGGGGAGGAATACTTTCAGTGTGCATCCCATCTCTGTAGCTTGGAAAAAATAATCATCTTTCTTCCTTCCCCTTCGAACTGGGGGAGGAGGGTAGAAAAGGCTCTTGTGGGTGGGGAAAAACAAAAGGGGGTATATATAGGCCTGCACTTCGTTGTAAAATTGATTTTTTTTTGTCTTCTGGAAGCCTTGCAAAGCGGAAAAAGTTTCTGGTATGTTTGTTATTTCTGTCTTTAGATTGAAGGACGTTAATATTTTTCTCGGGCCAATTGATAATGTTTTATTCATTGTCGTATCTGAAAAATAACAATTGACTGAAATGGATTAGAAATTCATTTATCCTATGTATTTTACAATAATACGATATACATGTATGAAAATTGCATTTGTAGTAGTACATTTTGGGTGATGAAATCAGTTTGTAGCAGTTATAAATAGATTGATGAGGAGACGTTGCTGTTGTAAAATCCGTATTTTACTTTGCACAGTGGTAAAGTGGCAACACAAAAAGCACATCATATACACAACAAACAGCGACTTGGTCATGACAGCTACATACAAAAGCATTCACTGTTCACTCAATAGATCTCAACCTTTTATACAATTTTGATCAATCGGAAGCCGTTAGAATCATATGATTTCCGGTAAAGGCATTTCTGATTGGTCCGTATACGCATGTGATGCAAAATTGCATCATCTTGCTTTAAAAACGTTCAAGTGCCAGTTTTTCAGATAAAGTTATGGTTATTTCTCTTCTGAAGGGTAAACTTAAAAATTATCACACGAAGTATTGAAGGGTTCAAGACTATTAGGCATTAAAATCCTTCGAAAGAAAATTTAAGTGTGAAATATTATGTATAGATAGCATATTTTAAACTCGCTCTGGAGAATGTAATACTTTTCTTGTAACTTATTCTCACCAATAAATTGTTTATTATGATATCTTTGTAAAATATTATCCGATCCACACTTTTTTAACATGATAAATAATTAAATCAAATAAAATATTCACCTGCCATTATAAAAATAATATATTGTGTTATAATAATCGGGGGAACAAAGCAAATTTATTCTTCCAATTCCTTATTTTTTTCCCCCCAAATAATATGTTATACTGAAAGTTCTATAATAATGATTTGAATCAAAAAATGAAATCTTGAAAGAAATTCTGGTATAAACTGCTATTAATCATAAAAATTTCCGAATTTTTTATATTTTTTTAGAAAACTGTGGTTATGTCTTCACGAAAAGGGGGGGGAATGCTTTTTAAGATAACTGCATCTACAAATATTCATGTTTTTGTTAGATTTTTTGCTTTTAAAATAGGCAGTTCGAAAAAAAATTATATTTCCTTAATAAAAAACTAATATATATTTTTTTAAAAATGAAATTTGAACATTTTTAAAAATCTGACACTGGAGAGAAAACAAAATAAACTAGAAATATTGTTAGCCAGCTGTTTTACGAGGCATTTCTTATACTCGTCTTATTGGTTAATGGAATATGAATTTGGTAAATATCAATAAGTTGAACTAATTGAAAAAAAATTTTGAGAATGATAAAATATGTATATAAAGAGCTTCCCTGATTAAAATTTTTTTTTCTTTTAAGAATGTAACATATTACGCATTTTTAAAAAGAATATTATTGGGTGGAGATCTGAAATGGCCGCCATATCAGATCCGCACGTACATCCGTCGACATTCCTGGCGTGGCTTCGGAAGATTCAATTCACTTCGTGACAGATAACTCTGGTAGATTTCATCTGCTGGAAAGTCGATTTTTTTTTTCCACTGTGCCTTATTGACAGACGGAGCCTGTGATTGAAAAAAATGTCTCTTTGATAAATCATGAATCGAACAAAAAAGGCGTGTTTCGTGACTCAGCGTTGTTCGATTTCGGATCGTAAATCATGTTTTCTTATAATTTTCTCGTCAGAATTGTTCGAAAACCCCCTTTTTTCCTATTCCGAAAAAGAACGAACGAAAAAAGAATGTCGCAACGGGGTCTTTCGTTCCCATTACCCTCTTCCTCTCTTTGGAGCAACTGTAAAAGGTCGTCTGCTCAGTGTGTCTGGGGTTGAGTTGTTTCTTACCTGCGCAACAAGGAAGTCTCTTGACCTTGTTAAGTTGCGAAGCGGCCCGGCCAATCAGCCAAAAGGGAAACGGGGGAAAAGAACTTTTTTTTGAATTGGAAGGTTGAATCTCAGAAGCGGATTACAAGCAGTTTGAGGTTTCTCGTATTTTAGCTGAAGTGAAATTATGTGTTGCTGTGAGAGGGGCCCGTATTTCAGGTACATAGGCAGTTGAGGGCATCAGGGGAGTGAATTTGAATTTGTCTCGATGTACTTGAAAACCTCAGATTTCTTATCTTATTTTTGCTCATTGAGCTGTCATCAATTTGTCCAGCTAAAATGTATCTTTTATACTGTCAAATATTTTTATACGGAAAAAATGAAATTGGGAGAGGGGAATCTTTTACACTCTCTCACATAAAAATAAAAATAATGCTTCAAAACACGGACATTTATACATATAATATACAGTAGCTCACACAGGAATTTTTCAAGCGGGGGTCCAGGGTCGAAAGTTCACTATTTTCGTACCATGCTTCAATCGCCGTCCAACATATTCTTTTGATTTTGTCGATTTTCAAGAACAAAAAACAGTAAAAAATTAATTAAATAATGAATCTTTAGCATTAATTAATAGAATTAATTATTAATAATAAATACTTGTTAAACTTTACTTACTATATACATAAGATTTTAATCAATCGAAAAAAATCAAGGGCTTTTGGGGGTCCGGATCCGGGACCCCCCCCCCCCTAGTTTGCACCATTGTATACATATTTTTATGTATAATATTAGTTTGCAATCTTATGTTTTTCTATCAATTTTTTTGAACCCATCTACTAAACTTAATAAAACCTGTAGAATACATTGAAACTTGAACATCATTAACTACCGATTAACTTGACATTATTAGAAACTATACTATATTAAATTTCTGAATCAAATAATTAAATTCAATATTCATGTTACTTAATATATACGATTTTAAAAAAAAGTATTATATTGCTTGATTAATAAGTCCTTTGATTTTTCATTTTCAACATCTGATATATCTCCTTTTTGTGTGCATGCACTTAAAATGGCATTGCAACTTTTTGAAAGAGGGGTTTTTTCCTCATTACTATTGACAAAAAGGATCTCATGTCAGAATGTTTCTAATAATTCATCTGTTCAGCTTAAAAGTCACTGATGCTGCGCAATTTCGAATTTATGTGACTCAAATCGATATTGATAGCCTTTTGAAATACTATATTTCCATGGAAACACCATAAGGAAATCAAAGACCACCCGTATTGTGTCCTTATATCCTCCATATGTCATCCTTCATAATATGGCGTTACCTCAGTGCAATCGTGATAACCGGAGATGAAGCCTCAAAAGTTGCTAAGCTGGATGGTTTTTTTTCTTTTCTCCCAGGGGGAATGTTTTGAAATGAATCTTGTGGCTTGTGTCCTCGGGTATTTCCTTGGGGAAATGATTTCTAAACAAAAATAATGACATTCAATTTTTTTTCTTAATATTAAAATGCCGAATTCCTAAAAATAATTCTCCCCAAAGCTATTCTCAGTAACTTTAGGCAATATTTTTAATTTTTTTGTTCTAGAATGGTATGTCAGGCGCATTCTGTGGAATTGCTAAAAGTGTAAAGGTCAGGAATGCTTTACAAATTACAGTATTTAAATAAAAATACGTATCACGAAAAAGAGTAGGAAGTTTATATAAAAACGAAAGATTATTTTCTGGATTAGTAAAATCTTGATTTTGTTAATTTATAACTTAAAATAATAAATTTATATTACTTTTTTTAAGTTTTTAAACTATTCTCTTATCAGAGAAACTTGATATTCAAGTAATTAATGTATACATTTCTTCTCTCGTAAAGGATTAGTATTCACTATCACTGCATTGTTATAATTTTTAACTATCATAAGCAGAGCTACTTAGAGCAGTCCTTTGAATGTATGTCCTGCATGTCCTTTGAGTGTATTTATGTTTCATTAAATACAGAATGGTTAAAATATTTCAGGCTTATGCCATTAATGCAAAGAAAAAAAATTGTCTTTTTTTAAATTATAACTTTTTTATAGAATGTGTTTTTGTATGGCTGTGGTCGTCCAATGGTCATGGTCATGAACTCGTGACCAATGTGTCGAGAGTTCGAATCCTTGTTCCGCTCAAGATCTGCCGTGTTGGGAGGCTGATGCATGTTGAAACTGTAGAGGCTGAAAGTTTTTCCGTTGGTGTGGTAGGAAAATTTGGAGAGTCGGTTGACAGTTCAGGTGTCGTCCTCGTCACTTGACTGAGGTTCAGAATTACCAAGTCCGTTACAAATAGCGTTCGCGTGGTTTTAGACATTATTTTTTTAAAATTTAAATAAAAAGCATTTTGCTTAACTTCAGGTCCAAGATGAATGATGTGTATGTAAACTTTTCAAACCAGAGCTGAGATTCATCTTTCATTGATTTATTTTGAATGCTAAGTTTAATCAATAATATTCAATCAGTTACATAAATCACAGCATTTGTTAAATTATACATTAAAATCATGCCTAAAGATACCTACTTACAAAATACAAGTTTTATTTCTTTTGAACGCAAAAAAATGAAGCTATACCATTTTTCTTTACAAAAATCCATTTCAATAATACAAATAACTTTTATTTGTCAAATTTTCGCTTAAAAAAACGGGGAGGGGGGGGGCAGTATCCAGTAATAAAAAGAGAATGTGTGATTGAAACATCACGCAAGGAAAAAATGAATGGTACGCATTTTTTGAAAAATGGGAGGCAAACTACGATTTAAATGGAAAACACTATTAACTCGAAACTCATTGATTTGATTCGCGGAAAGTTCTTTGACTTGATGTTTCCGTAATAAAATTCTTAAAATAAAATATCTGTAACGGTTTTCGTGCAGACGAATTTGGCAACACAAATGGTTGACCGCAGCCATAATTAATCTATAGTTATGATGTGGGCGGTGTTTGAAAAGAGCCAACGAACTATTAACTATCATTGGTATTTTTTGTGGTTTCTCTTACAATTTGATATATTACCTTAATGAACGTGGTTATGTATGAGATAAAAAAGTAGTTGGTATGAATAATTTGATAAATGTGTATGTGATATCTTTCAGGGAAGAATGTTATTGTTTTTCTTTCCTTGTTGTTTTGTAACTGAGCAGGTCTACAATAATTAATTACCTTATAAAATAAATTATTGCATTAATATTCAAAGTAATTAGAAAAGTGGCATATATTTTGACAATCAAACTCGTTTATATGTTTCCTCGAGAAATCCAAGAAAATTTGCATATGCGCCTGTCACATTCTTCAGTGGAGTCTGATCTAGAAGTGCAGTCAAGATGTGTTTCTGAAAACTTTTTCTTTTCAATCTTAATATTAGCAAATGGAACATTAAATAAAGAACTTTGACTAATTACAATTTAGAATCAGTATTATACTTAACTAAAAATTTTAAAGAACTTTTAAATGATTAAATACCATTGGCATACTAAATAAATGAATATTTTTAGGATAACATTTATTAAATATGTATACAATCGAAAAGATGGTATTTAGGTGCGTGGGGTCTAGGTGGTCTAGGGTGTTTTTTTTAACTATAGTTTTTTAAGAGTCGTACTAAATTTAGGTGTCTGTTGAAAATAAAGACCACAGACAATGTGTATACCTACATGTAACTCTATATGCAGAAGTGTAAAGTAAACCCCCGCATCGCGGGCTTGGGGGGTCAGGATTCTAGGGGACCTAAAGTCTGACTGACGCTAAGTACGCACCCTTTGTAAGATCCGGTTATGGGTCTATATCCTGACTTTGCAGGGAGGCCGTATTATTCTTCAGTACTCCACTGGCTGTATGAGTTTTCCAATATAACAGCACCATAAATTGTAATCGATAAACCTTATTTTGAACCATGGTCACAAGAAGCAATCATACATCATTTGCCAAACTTCCAGCCTCCTCCTCCTCTTCGAGAAACTTTGAATGCAATTCGATTTAACCACGTTATTTTTCGCAACGATCTTGGACCATAATGCTGTGAAATAAATGTATATGTATATATATTTCCTTTTAAAAAAATTTTCATTTGGAATTTTCAGGAATGATGAGTGTTGGTTCATTAAATATTATAATTCCATGTATTCAATGAACTATTTTTAAATTTGTACTCAGTTTAACCATGCTTATACCAAACTGCTAAAAAAAAAGAGAGCATTCCACTCCCGCAGGAAAATGTATTCTCACATTTCAGAGGTTCATTTGAAGACTTATTACACACACACATTCTGTAAATCAAAATTTTAAATGTTTCTTTTAAATAATCTTATTTTAAGTAATTTTAAAATTCTTCTATTTCTTTCAATAATTCTGATGAGGTAGTATTCTTTTCTCTGGAATAGGAACACTTTAATTAAGCGCCATCACCTATGAATGACACAGTTAAATGATAAACTCTAATACAAAAAAAGCCACTCATTTTCGCAGATATATATTTAGTTATTTTTATATAGTTCCTTTGGATTGCATTTCGCCTATACGCATCAAGATCTTTCATTTAAACGGCAATTCGAAATGGTCCTCATAAATATCTTCATATGCTGTCTTTTAGCGGGAAAATTCATGACAACCAGTGTCCTGGGTGTTGGTAATCCACCAACCCACGACTGCAGCGTTTCAAAATCGAATGCTAATCCCCGCACACCTAACGACGTCATAAAAACGTCTGGAACAGGTACGACCTTCCCTCTGAGCAAGGTGCGTAATGGGCTCATTATGGAAGAGCTTAATTAGCGTTTCCAACTGCACACCACCTGCCTTCCCTTTTTCCACCCCCTCTGGTTCTGGAGCCAAGGTGCGCACGTGATCGATTGGGTACTTGGGATATTTTGTTCATTTGAGATTTGGTAGTTGAGGCCTTGATTTTAATTTAGAAATAATGAATGTTTTGGCCCTCCGTAATGACCTTAAGATGTGAAATATTTTATACTCCTTAAGGTTCATACTTTTGTATTGTATCAATACCTATCATGGGTATTAAATTACCTGCTTTATTGAATATATAGTGTTTATTCGCAAGCATTTAAAATTTAGTTATATATAATTTGTTTTTTACTTAAGTTTTGTCTTTGATCCAGCTTGTTTCATCCAGAGTTTGCAATTGTAGTTGATAATGTCGTCAAACGCCGGGCACAAAACAGGGTTATTCATAATTCCCTCCCGCGGATTTCGAAGCTCTGTGGTAAAAGAAAAACACTAAGAATTCAGCAAAAAAAGAATATTTGAAAGAATACAGAAATAATTCTTTTTACAAACTGTACAAGAGTTCGTTGTGTGAAACCGTGATTATACACGGCATACATTAATGCAGTAGTCCTCCTCCTACACATTCTGCTCAACATGGTGCGTGAGTGAATATCAACGTTGCATTATTCAGCTACGAAGGCTTCGGGCGACGGACCTCGTAATTTGAATCATGGTCAAGTGACGAGAACGACATCTGAGCTGGCATCCTAACTTCCACACCAACGGGAGGACGTTTGAGCTTCGACAGATTTAACGTGCATCGCCCCCCCTACACGAGGAGTCTTCAGCGGTACTAATCTCGAACTCTTGACCACTAGGCTATTGCAGCCACCTGCTCAGCATGGTACTGTCAACGTTATTAAGGGCATGCGTTATCCTTTCATACATCATGTAGCAAAGGACGTATGAAAACTTGTTCTTATGTGTACCTAATAAGCCTTGTTTTTTTCCCCCCTTCCCACTTTAGAGGGTGATTATGTGGTGTGTATCCGGACTTGAATCCACTTTCTCTAATTCTCAAAATATTTAAGAAATTACTGGATGTATAGTTTTTTTTATCGGAATTATTTTACTAAAAATTTGTTTACTATTCTAAATATAGTCAGACCCGTATTCAATGAAGTCGGTAAATCCTGAGAAAAACTTCACATTGTATGGAAAATCCATCAAAGAAAGATTCATCTCTTTATATACTTTAGAAGTCACGTAAAACAAATTTTGAATTCTTTAACACTACATTATTTTTAAAAGTAATTATTTACGCTTTTTTTTTTTTTTTTTTTTTTTGTAAATTAGTATTTTTTTCCCTCATATATCTTACTCATCAAAAAGAAATTTGCAAGGAAAACAAGAAAAAGAAACATTGTCCAGGAATGCACTGTATTTTCAACTTTAAAAAATAATTTTATAGTAAAATTAACGAATTCTAATGACACAACACACACTTTCTAATTTTAAGCGTGCACACTTTGAAATATACAATATTTTATAACTAGTAAGTAATTTTTAGTTTACATTGCTACATGCGTCCTTAAATTCAATTACTGATCAAATCTGTTTATTTTATTTTTAAAATTACGATAATTTTTTATTACTCAAGGGAAGTTAAGCACCTGGTAAAATCAGTTCAAAGACATTGATCTCAATAAAATGTGTTATAAGAGAGAATAATTGGAAAAGTCCAGAGATTTTTTTTTTAATAGGAAGGGAAAAATCGAATCACAGGTGGAAAAGTTCATTAAGTAGAAAAAGCACTCCGCTTGGAGGTTATTTTACGAAGAAAAATAGCAAAATGTTCTTGGTCCCAGAAAAAAGTTTGAAAAATATAAGTTCGTAAAATAGAGGTCCGACAGTTGTGTTCCCTTACATTTTATTATTTTTATAGAGTATGTAATTTCTACTTTATATACCTTGATCTTACATTATGAAACAATAAGCAATTACTGTAAAGAAAAGCTGGATAATTCTTTAATCCACAAATGCAGGCGAAATTTTTAAATTCTTTACGAAAGTTGAATAGTTTCATCTGTACTATATGATATGTATTGATTACTGCCAGTAAATTGCGTAAAAGCTGCGCATTCTCTGATGTCAAACAGACCACTTCTATGGGAGGGGCTTACATTTTTAAATACGAAGAGGAAAGTGCCAGGGCGTAATCTTTATGCTAACAATTATCTCTTGCTATATAGAAAGGATTTAAACCTCCAAACCCCACCCTTGTGTACGCCACCTGCTAATAATCTAAGAATAGGATTTCAACTCGTAATTTTGAGTTTCAGTTTAGGGTTGAAAAGGATTGCTGAATTTCCATACCTTGACACTAAAGATCTTTGATGGTATTGGCGTATGTAGTTCTGCCCTTGTATCAAAATTCCTTTGGGTCCTTTTTTTAGATGCGAGTACCCTATTAGTGGGACTGTAGTTACACATGTTGGGCCCCCTGTAGCTTTGGGTCCCTGTACCATTGATACGACGGTAGCTACGCCCCTGTTTGATGGCCAGTTGAATTTTACAATCCTGTTTGACGGACATTCTTTGATAGTTTTATGGATTTTGCTCATGCACTCATGATTTTGATCACTAGCCCTTTGAAGATTCGGAATCACTGAAAAAATGTGTATCGTTTTGAATACTGTCACTTGGTTGTTTTTACTGGTACAAAAAGCAAATGTTTTTATAATTTCATCATACGTTTTAGTGCTAATAGATAAGTTGGACGTTTTTGAATTGGCAGTGGGAGGAACCGATTATTTACGTTTCTCTTTCCTAACCTCTTCATTTCAGAATTCTGAGGTTTAGATAATCTAACACAGTGATTCCCAAAGTGGTCTATATAGACCCCCAGTGGTCTATGACGATCTGCAAGGGGTCCAAGACAGCAAAAAAATAACTTGGGGATCCATGAGGAGTAAATGGGGGGTCTACGATAGTGGTTCTCATCAAACCAGATCGTGACATATTAAAAGGAAATTTAATCAAGTGGAAACTAGACTTACCTATTTAACAGATTTATTTACTAAATTTAATGAGGTTTAATTGCAGTTACAATGTGACAGCATATAAATTTTATTAAAATTTAAATCGCTTGCCAATCTCCAAAACAAAAAAGAAAGAAAATACCTGACACTATTAACCGAGGAGATATATTTAGTGTTATAACCTGGCAAGATTGATGCCAAATGCTGAAATTTATTATTGCATCCCCAGATTCCTCCCTCCCTCTAAAAGCTTTTGTTTGTTGCTCTCAGTTATTTTATGCATTAATTAAATTTTAATTTAATTAACTAACTAATAATAAGTGTTTTCTTAAGAGTTTTAAACTCTTCTATACTTCACTACAGTTAAAAATTTAAATTTTTTAAAATAAATAGCTCTATACCAGCTGTCAAAAACACATTTAATTTGATAAATTTGTATAAATTTGATATTAGGTAAGTAGGGGTCTACCCCAAACTGAAAAACCTGTTAAGGGGTCTGTGAGGCTAAAAAGTTTGGGAACCTATGATCTATATATATAACATGTAGCCACATTTGTTCTCAACAATATGTATAGTTGAATTCTGATATTCAGGCTATTTTTCGATCAGTATACGTTACTATACATATGATTTTACATTTAGTTCTAGTATGACTCAAAGAACAAAAATGAGAAGAATTCCCACATGTGTGAACATTTTTTAAATCATATTTAAGTAAACAGTTGAAGTTTTAAAAGAAATTCAGGACAAAATTTTCAAGCTATGCTTCAGTTAAATTTTAATCTACATTTTTGCAGTGTGGCAATTTATCTGTTTTGTAATTTATAGTGTCTTCAAACAATTAATGAAGCTAATGTTTTGCAGTAAACTTTATTGTTTCGTTATTTTTGTCAGTTTTCCGCACTTATTTGTTCAAACAAGCGTGAAAAGCTACTCTGCTCATAATGACCTAAAAGTTACTCATGTTAGATTCAAGCGAAATGTTTGCCAGTGGCATTTCTTATTTTTGTCGTATTTGATATTGCTTGTTTTATTAATTGACTTACTGACGTGATGTGGTGCCTTTTGGGATGCCTTTTTTTAAAAACCTGACTTTTGGATTTCACTGGAGATGAATAACGAATCTAATTATATCATGGGTTGAAAGGCAGTCATAATTCATAATGACTTTTGACAGTTTTACAACCTGTGTGTAAATTGGGTGGAGAATGAATAACGAGAAATCAATGCTAGTTCTGTCATTAATTGTGAAGAAACCGTGACAGTTTTATCTGAAAACTTTCATTCAATTTTAGCTCGACGCATATCATCATGCTTGAAATTGTGTAGTGGTTGATCTGAATGTGCCAAATTCAGTTAACAAAATGATTTATAAAGATTTCATTAATAGTGATATATTGAGCTTACGGTTCTTGGTCTTTAATTGCAATTGTTTAACTGACTGGGCATTTACGAATTTTGGAAATTATTATTAAATGTTGTATTTATTTCGGAATCGGTGTAGTTTTTATTTATATTGCTCATTTTCTGTGTAATCAGAGCTCATAATATGAACGATGTAAAAAAAGTTAATGATTGATATGGGGGAGAAACAATGATTTGCAAACTCTTGTTAAGTTGTATAGCTAACTTTGTTTAATTTCCTAAGATATAGAACTGGTGTTCCTTGTTTCAAAACATTTTTTCTATCCCCCCCCCCTTCCACCTCTGATCAAACAATTACCAAAAGTCTATAGTAACATTTTCCTTTTGGAATTATATGCTTAAATTATGAAATATTCTGCCTTGGGAAGTAGACAGAGGGGTTAAATTTATCTGAAGCTGGAAAAGTTCTTAAGAAATTCTATGTATTATATTGAAACTATATACTGTAATTCGAATTACAAGTTTTTCCTCCTTTTTGGGTCTTTAAAAAAAATGAATTTGAAATTTTTTGCTGTTAAGTCTTTTAAAGCTGAAATGTCCATCAAATGGAGCTGTGTCAGATCAATATCAGTGTTTTTCAGATAACGTTAAAGTGGCAATGAGAATGTACAGATTTGTTTTTAAAAGAACGCAGCTTGTTCCGCAAAACATGCTTTAAAAAAAGTGAAAAGAAAACAAGTGAATTCTCGTTCCGAACCTTAATATAATTTTGAAAATAGAACATTCAATATAGAATCTTGATGCTTGTTTAATTTCAAGAGCTAGAACTGACCTCGATAGAGCCCATGGGTTATGGTCGGGAATTCGCAGCCTGTTGTCGTGGTCTAAAATCGTAGTGTCGCCAAATACCTACTGTATTCGAGAGGACTAATGTATGTAAAATTTGTCGAAGTTCAAACTCTCACCTTGGCGTGATGTGGAGTCTTGGAAAGTGAGGAGATAACTCACAGGTGTCATCCTCGTCGCTTGATCATGGTCAAAATTACGAGGTCCATCGCGAATGGCGCTCCTGTAACTTCTGAGTGATACGCTGAATCTATGAACAAACCTTCCGAGAAAACTGATTTCAAGAACTAACATAAATTTGGCTTACTGAGTATAGTTGGCAATGAAATAATGTTATTTTATTGAAATGTCAATGATAAAAAAATTTATTTCTATAATAAAATTTGAATTCATTCAAGAAACCACAAGACCTCTGTTTTATCTTATTGATTTAATCGTAGATTTTTGCCGTCAGTGAATGGATTGAAGAATGCTTAGACTTTTTATGGCTCGTAAAAATTTTAATGTTGCGTCATGTCTTCTGTTCTTAAGTAATGGAGTGCATCTTGTGTGCGTACTTTAAAATAACAGAAGGAATCTTAAAATTAGTACAACTGCGTAAAAATATTTTTTTTTGTTTCACGCACAGATGTGTGAATGCATATAAAAGAATAAGGAATGTACCACGCCGCGTATTAGTTATGCTAAGAAAGTAAACAAAACGCACCATAATGATGCATGACGATATTGCAAACCTTTGTTTCGACGAGACATGAGCCATCGAACAAGAATTATCTTCAAAAACTGAAGTTGATGCATCATCTTCGACCGCAGAAAACGATGAGACAAGCTCACGCCTTGTTGACACCCACGATTTTAAAGTAAGGCCATTTTCTCTCGAGAAAAATTAGTCACGGGTAGTTAGTCACTACATTGCCATTGTACAACTTAATTTGCCGTTATTTAGATATTTGCTCCATCATAAGTAGATAGTCTAGTTTTCAATTCAGACTAGACTATTAGACATAGGGACGGGTTTCGGGTTCAAGACAAAGTTTCGCTAAAGACTTTACCTGAAGTTATATGGTTAGCACTCAAGTCCTTATGTTGCGTGCTGTTATAGTTTGGAAAATAAAGTATTAGCTTAGCGTAATCTTTGTCATAATAGCGAGGCTCAAACTTCTAAAATCCTTCGATTATAACGATTCGTACCTAGTAACGTGGACGCTACAGCTTAGTGATCAAGGTAACGAACTCGTGGCAGCTGGACGTCTTTGGGAAATGGAACGCGCGAAGCGATCCTCCATCTTATATAACGAACTCGCGGCCAGCGCTATCGAGTCGCATGTTCAAAACCTACTGTGTAGAGAGGTTGATACATGTCAAATCTGTCGAGGCTTAGTCCTCCCGTTGGTGTGGTGTAAAATTTACAGAGGGGAGTGCCAGTTTAGGTGTCGTCCTCGTCACTTGAATGTGGCTCAAAATAAAGAGGTCTGAGTCGCCAATAGCCCTCGTGTTGCTTCAGTATAGCGTCGTTCATTTCAAATAAGATTAAATTCTGTTTCAAATACACATTAGTTTTAACTTATTTACAGCTATATTTCAAATAAAATTGCTGATAAACATCTTCATCTTACCATAAGTAACTTCATGACAATTGGAAGTACATTTTTATTTTTGTGAATATCAAGAATTTTTGTCTACATTGTACATGGGGGAAGGGGAATCTCTTATCAGCCACTATTTCTTTGTTACTGCGCGCTGTAAAAATCCTTCCATTTTCACAATGGCGAGAACCAACTCCCGGGTTGGATATCCCCTAACACTGCATTACATTTCATTGGCTGGAAAAGGAAGGCAAGAAACAGTGGTCCTGACGAATGGAGGGAAGGGTGTGATGCATTTGCACCATGCATTATGCAGATGCACCATCCCATTGAATAATGCATTTCGGGGGACGGAGAGGGAGGGCCGGAATTGGCGTTAACTCGGCGACGCTGGCTGTGTGCAGCTGTTGCGAGCCTATCCCGTTTTGTGACAGTTTCCTATATTAGATTTCTTATTCCAACGCGTGGGGTGGCTACTCTGTCAAAATGTAGTTTCGAATGTCTTATCGTTCTTCCCCTCCCTTTGTTCTTTTTTTGATCTTGTGTTTTTTGGGGTAAAATTTTAAAAAGAAATGCAATCGAAGGAGGGAAGTGTGAGAGATATCTGATGCTGAACTTGTAAATCGCCTGACTGGATTTGACAAGTTCTTTTTATTGTTACTTTTTCTCCTGCGGGGGTGAGGGGGGGGGCTGTTTACGAAATCGTACATTGTCAAATTGTCTGTGTGAAGTGTTTCTTTTTTGTCTTTATTGCATCGACTTCTTTTGTGGCTTCACATGTTTGTTCGGTTTGGATTTACTCCGTTCTGGGTTGTGTTGATCTGTTTTGCAGTAGAGCGGAAATGGTTTAAATTGAGTTTTTTGTCCGCATTGATGTTGCCGACTGTTAGAGGATGAAGTCGATTTTGAATTTTTATTTCTTCTTGAGAATGTTCTGGTGTGGAGCATTGCATTTTTTTTTACCACTGCTCATTGATTTTGTTTTGTCTACGGTAGAATAATTTGAAAATTATAGTTTTGACAAAACTTTTTTTCCTTTTCTTGGAAAAAAATTTCTAGAGAGGTGACCGACCTAAAATGCATTTACGGCGTTAATAAATGTTTATGTACTTAGTGTGTTGTTATTCTTTTGTATTTGTACAATGAATTTTTGTTGCAATTCCATTAATTAAATAAGAAATGTCTTAAAAACTCTTAAGCGTGTGTAAAAATGTTAAAGTTTGAGAATTTATTACGTCATTTATTATTAGACTTGGATGTTTGTCCAATGGCCGTTTTCCATAACTGCGATATATTGCATTGATTAAATGCTATTAAAAATTATATAATGACCCTAAATAAACCCTTCACCTTTAAAAGACGTGTTTGTTAATCTACTTGACTTTTATTTTGTGCTAGGAAATTTTATATAGTTATAAAGTTATTTTCATTTTCTTTTCTGTATCATACGATTTCATCAATTCCATATTTTCTTGCAAATTTCCTTGGGAAACAAATCATTTCTTTTTCAAAAAATATTTTATATCGTAGGAAAAGGTTTCTTAACAAATATTTATTTTGTCCCGAAAAAGTATATTTTTATCCAGAAACAACTCTCTTCTT
Organism: Trichonephila clavata; assembly: GCA_019973975.1. NCBI lineage: Eukaryota > Metazoa > Arthropoda > Arachnida > Araneae > Nephilidae > Trichonephila > Trichonephila clavata. Next base: position 63,520 of record BMAO01024498.1, read on the forward strand.
CAATAATTATTAGAAAATTCTTGATGGGCTTTGTTTTTAATACCTGCATGAAGACAGTCTCAAAATGGATCACCATGGATAACAAATATATTTTCTCGAACCAAAAATTTCTGAATTACATCTTTTCCCCCTTACTAAAAAAGTCATTTTTCAAAAATTAAGTATGAATTCTGATGATTTTGTTTAAGAATACAATCTGTATAAATGTCTAATATAAGGTTGTATAGCCGCGCTTGTCATATTAACTGGAACTGATTGTGCCAATAAGCTGAAACGCCATCTAGCGACCATGTATTTTGAGTAGAGGCCAGGTGAGGAGAGGAGATGTGGTTGCTATAAAAATATTTTCAATTATTTTTGTTAATGATTGTATTTTCTTTGTTTTACCTGACTTAAAGTAACTATTACACAAAAGGAGACTTCATTGATCCTAACCTCGAATTTACCATTTCTAATTTATTCCTCTGCGTCCAACTGTCTACAAAATTCATTGTTGGCACTCAATTAAAAATAAAGCTTACTTTTTTTTATTGTCTGTAAATTTCACTTACTTATACCCTTTCCCCCCGCATGTTTGTAAAAACGAAAATAAATATTTGCCATGAATTTGCTTTTCATGATTATGTATTAATATTTCTTTATTATTTTCACAGCCTTTTTTTCTTCTTAATTCTGCCTTCTCCGAGTACATTTATAATTATTTACATCTAAATTACATCTTTCAAGCGCTTTCTTTAATCTTAAAACTTAATCAATCCATTAATTTGTTCTTTTTTCTAAGTTGGTAAAGAAAAGGGGAAAAAAATATATAGTTTTTTTGCTGTTTTTGATGTTTATGTTCTATTACTTCCTCTGTAAAATGATTATTTATTTGATCAGAGAAGTATTAAAACTTAATTTTCTTATTCAACTCGGCTTATCCGAGTTCACACAGTGAACAGTCTTTTTATTATCCCCTAATCCTATAAAAGCAAGTAATTTTCTTGGCCATTCCGATTACAAGTTATTTATTCAAATTATTTCCTTGCATCTTCAGGAGATTTTCCTCCTCTTTATTTCGTCTCGGCGTATTACGAGACCTCTTTGAAATTAAATTACGAAGTTTTGTGAAAAGTTTACTTAATCAAAATGTTGTCCCCCCCCCCCTTCCCACCATTTGTTCTTTTATTCTCTCCGTATGAGACTTAATTTTCATTCCGTTCACGGATAGTTTGAAAGAAACAAAAAATGTCTGTATTATGTTGGTTTTTTTCCCCCTCTTTTAGTACACATTTCGTTCTGTTGTCTGTTTTTTTTAAGACTAATATCTTTCAACAAAAATTGCATACATTTATATATGTATACTGGCTGGTACATCCGTGAATTGAAAATTTAAACGATACAGATTGAAGGGTGAAGAAGTTTTTAATGAGTTAATTTTACGTTAATTGCAAATTAAACAAAACAAAAAAGCTTTTTGCATATTTCAGCTGAACAAAAAGCCATGTTTGTTAAATTTTAAGTCTGTAGATCTAATAGCTGATAAAAAAAAAAGATTTTTGATATTTGTAACGCTTCATAACTCTCTTTCGGGTCGATTTTTGAAAACACCTTCCTAAGTTGATCTGCTCAGCAAAAGTAACACATTGTCACAAATTTTGTGCAATGAACGCTTAAAATGGTGTAAATAATTTATGTCTGGATATACTTAACATAATTGAATTAAACATACATTTTAAATGTAACTGCATCGTAGTATGATATTTTACTGTAGGTGACACGCTTCCACAAAAATACGTTATGTAAAATTGTTTCAGCATTTTATTGTGAAATGTATAGAGTATTATAAATATTTCTAAGATTTTTAACTGAACGATTGTGTTTAAAAAAAGATGAGATCATTTGTTAAACGCCGTAGTTTGGACGCTTTCAAATACATTTTATCAATTCAAAAATGAAAGCTTATGCGAAAAATTCAATTCAAATTAAAAATAATTGGTGCTCAATAGTGTTTTATTAAATGTAGAAAATACAATTTAATTTAATTTTAATCACGCTCAATATATAGATATGTGGGGGAGAGGAAACTGATTCATATGCATGATTTAAATTAGTAATTTATTTTAGAGTACAAAATTGTAATAAAAAGGTGAGATAAAACCGCGTAATACATATAGAGGTAACATAAAAAACAAATACGCAAGCTCTCCCGTCATGGAGACTTCTGCAATTGCCAAACGTCATGGAATAACTTCTCGTGCTCCTCTTTTATGGCCTCCCTGCACGTGACTCAACTCGCTTCTTTTGCATCCACTCCATAGGGCCCCCACGATTAGCTTGCAAAGAATTCACCATATCAACAATTTGTCAAACCAACCCCATTATATATATTGAAATTATATTAATTTTATTTTGCAAGTGTCTTTAAATGCTCAGGACTGCAGTGATAGCTTAGTATCCCAAACTCATGGCTACTGCTGTTTCTGTCCAACTACGGACATTTCATTATCTTTATGAATGTCAGATTTGACTCTTAAGTATTCAAAAGGCAGGATGTAAAAATGTAAGAATAAAGGGCATTTTAATTTGTATTTTTTTAAAGTGCCTTTCATTTATATACAGGATTCGTTTTCTTTATTAATATTTCCCGTTAAAAAAACGGTTACTGACTGGGAAAAGTGGTTAAATCGTTTCAAGTTAGCAGTTAGCACATTCTTTAGTAAAAGGTCATAGGATATGCTCGTGAATTTCAAAAAGCAAACACCGTCATTTAAAACAGTTTTAGCATTAACGCAGGATATATTGATGATTTATTTACATAATTAATTTATTCCAGAATATTATTTAACCATAACTATATCATCACGCGGTACGAAAGCAGATTAAACATAGTTATGGTAAATTTTGAAAATATACCGAGTTCTAGAATCTTTTGATCACAACTTCGTTTTTTTATTCGTTGATTTAAGAACCAAAACCTAACGTTAAAAGCAACTTATTTCCGAATTTACAAAATTTCTCCTATCTACAATTCCTCTTAAACTCGTATAATACCCTGAAAAAAAATCTTTCTTCCAACAAAGAAAGTCTTAAATTGAAGCACACAACGATAATCAGTTTCTCCCCTTTTAAAAAAATTCCTTTTTTTCCTCCCCAACTCACAGAGCACACGTTCAGATCCTCATCTCGGTTTTCATCTTCCTGATTACGGTCCTAATGCATTTTAAAGTAGGGGCGGGATCCCCTTTATGTCCATCTGCGCATCCCTTTTGCTTTATTTATTTCAGCCTTCCACGCGTCTTTCATCGGCCGCGATAGCGAAGACGAAAATTACGATCCGATAAATTCTTGGTTGCCCCAGAGAGGGGGCCTCGACGCTTTTATCGATGTTGGGTACCCCCTATCTGCATTCTTCCAAAAATCCGAGGTGGAAGTGCAGACGATAAAGTATTTAGTTTTGACGTGGATGTCGTCAAGAATAGCTCGTACGGTTGCGGATAAGAATATCTCTTTCTTTTTGCTCATTTTGTAGTCCCCCAAGTCTAGGTCCGTAAGAGATGATGGGATGTTTCTGTGTTGATGTGATTTTTGTGATAATTTCAAATGTGTGGAAACGCTTATGTGTGCTGCCTTTCAGTAGAGTTCCAAATAAGTTTTGACTCTCTTATACGTCTGTTCAGATCGCATCACTGGCATTTCATGTTCCATTTACTCATTTCATTTGCATCACGCTATTTCAATTTTTTTAACTCCATTCATTCAAAGTTTTAAACTAACTTATGGGACAGAAATCTGGAAAATGAAAAAAAGAATAATATATATAAACGAACAAAAAATTTAGAAATTTAGACGTTTTATAAGCTTGTTGAGCGTTCGGAATAATTCTTTAGTTTTTGACTTTTATCCTTACATTTTAAGACAAACAAAACAGAATTTTCAATTCATAGATCTGTTGGTTAAAAAACTGTAAGCTTTATTTAAAGTTTAAATTCCGCAAAAACAAAATTGAAATTTAGAAAAAAAAATTACGATTGTATATTTTTTATATTTATTTTATTTGAAAATAAATGGGTTATAATTTTGACTTGCGCATTTTTTACGCTTTTCTAAGTTTATTTCAAAATAGTTACGAGTAGTTAATTCTTTTAATATATTCCATATTACAATTTACTTTCTTTCAATATGAACTTGGTTCAGTTTTTAAGTTTCTGCGAATGAAACATGTATCTATAATAAAAGAAATTGTATCACTCCGTTGATGAGAGAGCAATGGTAAGAAAAAGCGGTATGGTTACAAGTAAATGAAGGTTTTCCGAAATAAGTTCTACTTTTCCCCCTGGTAAGATTCGCGCACAGAAAATTGGGTACTTATCTGTTTCGCCGGCATAAATCTCGCCGTGTTTTTGTTATTGGCGACAACGCACAATATACATACATAAAAAATATTAATAAAATTTAATTTTCATTGGTTTTTCATCCACTTTTGTTGTGTTACGAAAAAGACATTACGAATAAGAAAAGACCACGACTTGTTTTGAAAATGTGGTGGTAAAAGGTTACCAGCGGGAATGTTCCGTTTTGGCGTCAGTTGGATCATTTTTGTCAACTTGATCGCCTGTGCCGGCGAAGCGGAAAAGCTCCAAAAGTCGTTCAAATTTGAATCAATTGAAATGCTTTCGTCCCTTAGCTATTACATTTCGTACGAAAACAAAGTATATATATAATTCTGGATTTTAAAAGGAGCCAATGTATTGTTATATCATAATAAAATTCGCAAAAAAAAGAAAAGAAAAAACTCGTAATTGATTAGAATTTTTATAATGGTTCACATCTTAGAGGATATTCTGCGCCCTTTTGTGAAACCTGCTTTTCACATTATACCTTCTAGTATCCAGCAGTTGATATTCATTTGGTGTCTTCAGTAGCCTAGTGGCCATGGTCGTGAACATGTGACCGATGTTGCCGATTTATAGATTTTAAATCCTGGTGCCATATATTAAGGGACCGCTGTGTAAGGAGGCTGATTGATTCACTTCAAATGCGTTAAGTCCTCGCGTTCTCTCCTTTTCGCCTGAGGTTGGAGTACCACCCGAAGAACTACCCCCTTGAGTAAACTTGATTCCTTTGGGCTGATCGAAATCCTTGCGTTGGTGAATTGTGGAAATTTGAAGGGAAGGAAAAGTTTTCGTCACTTGGACAAAATTCAAAATTACGAGCTCCTTTCCCAATAGCTTTCGCGTTGCCTGACGTTACTAAAAATTCAGATAAAAATCGGTGTTCTTTTGAATGTTAAATTCGTATGTGGATATATTATTTTAAACTTTTAACTGAATACGCCTCGCAATTTGAAGTTGCGTGGTTTCCAATGCAACGCTGTTGGCAAGGTAGCCAAGTGGTCTAGGCATCGGATCGTGGCTAGCGTGTCATGAGTTCGATCCCAGTACCACTGAATACCCGCCGTGTAGGGAGCGATGCATGTTAAATCTGTCGAGAGCTCAAATGTCCTCCCATTGGTGTAATGTGGTAGTTAGGAGAGGGGGTGCCAGCTCAGGTCACTTGACCATGGTACAAAATTACGCGGACCGTCCCCAAAAGCCCTCGTGTAGCTGAACAGTGGGACTTTACTATTCACTCAATGCAACGCTGAACCAAGTAAATAATTTTTTTTATCAGTCTTCTATTTTATTTGTCCAATTTCTTTTCAGCAAATCTTGTTCCCAAGCCATCTTAAACAACGTCTTCAAAAAAAGGGGGGAGGGACTTGAACTATTCTTCCTTTTTTTAAAAAAAGATAAAAGAGCTAGAGGGTTGATAGACATTTTCTGATGTACATTGTTTTTTCTGGCGTAACGCTACGTGCTTTAGATAAGGACCGTAAGTATACCCTGTTTGTCTTCTTTGGAAGGAATTTAAAAGAAAAAAAACAGTAAAAAAATTTAGTGTTGTTTATGGCCCGTGATGCATGGCATGTAACTATGCGAAAGGGCACTTTTCAAATCGAATGCTTTTCTTCAGTCACACGCAACTTGCGTGTCTTTGTCGTCTTAATTTTCTTCTCTGCTTGCTCAACCTCTTGTTTGTAGTTTGTTTTTTCTGTTATGTAAAGGTTAACCGCTGGTCGTTTTCGTACCGGGTTTTTCTCCAGAGAATGAGCGGCGTGTGTAATGGAGAGGATTTTTTTTCCCCTCTAGGGGAGTTTTTTAAATATTTTTTTTTACTAGATTGTTTTATTGGCTTAGATTCTAAATTTTAAAATGCATTTATGCTTTATTTTAATGAACAAGATCTCAATTTGAAACACTTTTATTTCTTACATAAATCAATATTTCTAAATTGTTTTAAATTCCAGATTTGTTTTGATGCATATTCTCTTTATTCATTCTTTCTAAAAATTTGAGATATTTTCAATATACATGCGCAGTTTTTCGGTTTAAAGTGTTGGAAATAAACATTCAACTAGCTTTTTCTTCAATTTTCTATCTCGCCTGAAATTTCTGCTAATCGAAACAAAGCAGATCGCGATGTTATTTGATCACACCGCTATCGAATGTGCCGCATCTAATTTACGAAAAGCTTTTATAAAGTTCTTTTCTCCTGTGGCACCAGTTTCTCCCTTAATATATAAATGCATGCGATCTGTTTATTCGAGAGATTGAGGGATTATTATTATGACTGTTTCTTAAGATGTTAGCATGATATGAATGTTGATATAATATGTTTAGGGGTTTGGGAATTTAAATGTTTGTTTTAATGTTAATAAAAATTTAATTTTTAAAGTTTTTCAGACTCTAATTTAATGGTTCTTGAGTCTCACTGCGTATATGATCACGGATTAATATCATTATAATTCACATCATAAAGTAAAAAAAATGCATATTTATGTGGAAATGCATAGTAATACAACTAAAATATTGAACTATACTTCGAATTTTGAACTACCCGATATCTGAACATTTGCGTCTATTTTTACATTACTGTTTATCTTGCAGTTCGCATTCCTCTTTTCTTTAAAGATAGTAATTGATAAGTTTTCTCATATATCTTAGCCATGATAGTATAGTTTAAAATGAACCATCCCCCCCCCCCATGTTTTCTCTAATTGCAGATTGAGCTAATTTTTTGATAAGGATTCTGAATTTATTTATTTTTATCTGTGTTAAGGTTAAGTTTATAACGGAAGAGGATATTTTCATAACGGAAAGAGGCATTGAGTAGCTTTGGTGCATATAAGTGATAATAAATCCCCTCCCGTTAGATAATAGAAGTAATTGGAACAAATTTTGTTATCGGCAAGGTTAAGAGGGATATTGACATTGAACTACTTTCTAAATTGTAATTATCGCACATTTGCATAAAATTGGCATCGGAAACAATATTTTTTTCCTTTCCGGTTTTTCTATATTTACATCTCATTTATGCGACGAAGTTCTTAAAATTGATTGAGCCTTTAGTTTTTGAGATTTTTCTCTTGGTTCTACCAATCAATTGAAGGAAAGTGAATTCCTATTGGGTTCGTTCATTCTCTACCCAGTCCCTTTTTACTAAATGAAAAATACTTGATTCTTAACTTTGCAAATCTTCAAACCAGTTATAACGTAACTAATCAAGAAATATTTGTTTTTCTTCCATTTTTAATAACTGTAAACGAGACTTAAATCAAAATAAAAGCAACGTTAACTGAACATATCAAATGAAAAAAAATATAATAGTCGATTTCCGTGCATTATTATTTATACACTGCTCAAAAAAATTAGGGAAGCAAGCAAAAAAGTGAAAAAACCCTGGCACGATAGCCATGCATGAGCATAAAATGGAGAGTACAAAAGTCACAAAACTCAATAAAAGAAGCACAAAAAAAAAAATTGCGTAGGAACTATAATGTTTTTAAATGGTATAAAGAACATTAAATAATGTTTCAAATAAAAAAAATTTGTAACTTGTAAATGACAGAAAACTGATTTTTTTTCGAATGGATATAGCAATTTAATATGATCTGTAGTCCCCCTGAACTGTTAAGACTGCCGCACACTTGTTCTGCAAGGATACGATAAGGTTATCGGTGAGACTTTGGAGAATACTGTTGCCACTGTTCCACTCTTCAAGGATTGCAATCTCTACGTCCCGGATAGTAAACGAAGGCAGCGATCTCACTAAATGCGTCATCCGAATGAGTCTCAAACATGCTGGATAAGATTTAGGTTAAGAGAACATGCTGGCAATATCATACGCTATATTTTTTCAACTTCAAAAAGTTCTCCACAAAACGAGCTGTACGATTTTCAGCATTATCCTGCATTTAAAGAAAGGAATCACCAATGGCTGCAACGTAAGGTACAACATGGGGTCTTAGGATCTCGTTTGCATACCTTTGAGCCGTCAAATTGCCATTCTGTATGATATGCTGGTCAGTACGTCCCACTTGTGCTGATACTAGCCCATACCATCAAATCTCCTCGTCTGTAATGTGATTTTTCCTGAACAAATATGGGGTTATTTCAAGTGCACCTTTCTCGACATACCAAAACACTTCTGGCGTCACACTTTAAACTGAATTTGGACTCGTCCGTTGTCAACACGTCTCCAATCTATTTGCATCAAATCTCAATGTTGAGAAGCCCACTTTCTTCGGGCCGCACGGTGTCTTGCTGTCAACGAATACGTACCACTGACCTACATGCATGCAGACAATTCGCATGAAGCCTATTTCAGGTTGTTCGGCTCGAGACCCTTCGTCCTGTTGCCAAAAGAAATTGTCTTGGAATCCGCGTCGTATTGGCTGCTTACAGAATATATGTTCATTATTTGCAGTGGTAACCTGTAGAAAACTTTATCCTGGCCGACGTCGAACATGCTCTGTTTCTTAGAATCGGTTCTATAGCAACAGCATCCGCTACAACTCTTTGTGTTAGCCCGGATTCCCATCTCCCGATAATACACCAAGCCGTGGATTCCGGCAAATCACGTTGTCGTGGCATTTTTCAGCCCTCTTATCTCAAAAGAGCTGCCGAAAGGTTGAATTTCACCACTGAAACAACGAAAAACAGCTACTACGAAAACACGATTTCGGCGCTGATTTCTTATTTCTGGTTTTTGACCCCATGTGCGTTGATTTGCATATGAAGTTTTCTTCTGTTTTCTGCTACATTTTAGATTATGGATGCTTTGTTTTACATTAGTAATCAGAAGAAACACTTGCCTAACTTCGTTAAATCAATGAGTTTACCTAATTTTTTTGAGCTGTGTAGACGAATGCTTGCAATTTTGTATGTTTCCCCATTTAAAATTTATTTTTTTAATTACTTAATTTGCTAATAATATTTTAGCATACCGTTTAAAATTCTTAGAATAATTTTAAATTCTTATCACCCTCAAAGAAAATTTGTCTATTCTAAATATTAAGAGCTGCAAATATATCGATTGTGGTTTATTAGTCGACAGTGTGGAAAAAATGTCTAAGTATTTAAAGAATTGATATCTGTTTTAGAGGCTTTTTTTTTAAAATTGCGTTCGTGTATTGTGTCTAAATGGAATTAAAACAATATCTATGTCACAAGTATAAATTTTATACTGAAATTTGAGAAATCAAGATGTTTGCAAATTATAATATTTCTTGTGATTTTTTTCTGCTGTATTGCTTCTGATTGTAATTTAAAATTTAATCAAATGCGAAATTTATAATCTCTTTTTTGCTCAATCTGAAAATGTTTCATTTTTTTAAAAAAAATCTGTCTCATCTAACTGCAGTTACTACATGTTTTCAACATGTTAGCCACCCCAGAGCTTAGAAGTTTCATCAAGATATCAACCATTCTTGAAAATATTTAGATCACTTTATAAATTTTGTGATAATTAAAAGTACAAAATTATTTCGCAAGAATTCGGGGAGTTATGCCGTATTTCTTTGCGTTGTTGGAGAACCGTTGATTTAATTTATGTATTTCACTCCCCCTCAATCATTCCACGGAATGGAATCGACTCTACCTTGTCTATCCCCTCGTGTATTATCCCATCTGAAATTCAAAATATTTCACATTCGCGAGAAAGGCAACGCTTTGTCAATTTCCATACTCCTGTCATTCTATCCTTTCCTCTTTCTCGCTCGATTATGTTAAGGAAGAGAGGATTAAAAAGATGGAATTCGTGCCTGGGGATCGAATTAGCGTCCTGGACCACCCCTTTCCTCATCCCTCCAAAGACTGCTGGAGGAGAGGGGAGCTACTCTTTAATTACGGATTCTGCTTTGATGGACATGGTAGGATTTTCAGATTCCCTGTTGACGTTGAAAAGTTTGTTTGGCACTCCTTAATTGACCGAATTTGAATCTTGTGTAGTCAGTTCATGCGCTTTTAATGGAGGATTAAATGGGCAAGTTGATGCTCTTGGGTTTTATTATATGAGGATGTGCAATTAGAGCTCAAGTTTTGATATTAATAAGTCTTTTGTGCCTCTATAAAAGTTGGGAGAAGGGAAGTGGTGATTATACTAGTTAATTGGGCGGAAATAAGTTAAGAATGGAAGGAAGCTTTTTGACTAATAAAGGACTTCATTAACAGGGAAGGGGGCTACTGCACAGTAAATTCAACTGAGCCTCGGAGTTGTTTAATTTGCGTCGTGTGGACTTTTGCATAGTAAAATACTACTTGATGGTGTCGAGATTTAAAAACTATACCAATCTATGCTAATAACACGTTTCGTAGCTCAAATGTGATATCGCCAAAACGAAAAATCAAATTCACGAAATTATTAAATTCAAAAACTGTGTTCTGAAATTACCGAAGTAACTGTTGATGTGTATGAGAAACGAATTAACTTCTAGCATTTTAATTTAAAATTAAAATATATTGTATTTATTCGAATCTATGCATTCATCAATTCTAAGTCGCATCCCAAATTCTCAACTGGTTTGTGGGGGGAAAATGAAAATTAGTTCGAAATGGTTTATCGATATCCGATATTAACGCAATTTAAAATGAGAACTAATAAGAAGTGAATAATTAATTTATTTAACCAGCATTAAAAACTTTTAATTGCATGCATGGAGCTGTAACCGTACTTACCATCAGATTATCTTTTTCAATTTCTCCCATCCAACGAATTTTCCCACCTTCGATTCTAAGCCACGCCCTATTTTCTGTAGCGATAGCATTAGAGAAGTATGGTGCTCAGATGCGAACAGATATGTTATCCATATTAAAAGATATTAGGGAATTCAGTACCTTATATTAAAATTCATATTATATTCCATTAAATGTATCATTTTGGAGATGATTTAGTTTTTACTGTCTTAAATCTCACTTCAAGTATTTTTGTTCTGAAATCAGATAAGCATGAGAAATTAGTAAATGTTCAGAAATGTCGAGATATTCAAATATTTTATCAGAATAATATATATATCATTACCTTAAATTTCTTTAAAAAATCTTACTTGTTATTTCTATGTCAGTGTTTTTCAAAAGATAAAGCATTATAATTTAAATTTGTAGTAATATAATAGGAAAAAAATTCTAATCCCAAGTGTTTTGTTTGTTTATCCAAATAGTAAACACTTCTTCCTCCTCATTTTCTTGAAATTAATCAGAAAGGGGAAATAATACTTCACGTGATAATCATTCACAAATAAAATTCAATCATCGTTGTTTTAAAAGAAAAATTCATTCATAACGCTTGTCATTTTTCGTATCCGGCGAAAAAAGCTTTCGCAAATATTTCCAATTGCCGCCGCTTCATGCAAATACTTCGGAATAAGTCAACAGTTTACTAAAACTGATTATTTACGGTATGAGTTTTTACCCTTGTTGAATTTTCGTCATAATTTCTTTCAAAGCTAAGAGATGAAAAATATTTGTTTAGTGATGCAATTGTGCTGAGTGTGTTGATTTAGGATGTTAGTTTTCCATTGAACTTTCAATTGACCTATACAGAAAATTATATTCGCATTTCTAATATCTTAAGTTTTTTACCGTAACTATTTCCCCTGAACATTGATTTTCGATTTGAAAGACTTCAAAAATGTCTTGATTTCATAGTTATACCTTGCATCATAAAATTTGATTTCATTTTCGCGCTTCCTTTTCCCTCCCCTTCTAAAAAATGTACTAAAACTGTGTAGTTTGCTAATGTGGATATATTATTCCATACATATCAGTAAAAGTGTTGAGGAAATAAAGTAACACAAAAAAAGGAACAGTATTTTATCCTAATTAACGAAAATCGCTGTAGATGTCCCCCCCCCCTTCTTTTTCTCGTATTATTTCATAAATGTTATCTCTTCCCCTCCCTCTTCATCTTTTGAATTGAGGATTTATTATTTTCCCCGTGGTATTTTGAAAACATTAAAATAAAAATGAAATCAAAAGAGTAATTTATTTCCATTATTATTATTTGAAATGTGTGGCATTCTTTGGGTATTATATTGTATTCTTTCAAGTGGCCGCGGTAGCCTAGTGGTCAAGGTAACGAACTTGTGGCTAGCGTGCCTTGTGCCACTGAAGACCCGGCGTGCAGAGAGCACCAATGCACGTTAAATATGTCGAGGCTTAAACGTCCTCTCGTTGGTGTTGAAATTAGGAGAGGGGGTGCCAGTTCAAGTGTTGTCCCTCGTCACTTGACTATGGTTCAAAATACAAGGCCCGTAGCCAAAAGCCCTCGAGTAGCTGAATAGGGCAACGTTAATACTCACTCACTGTATTCTTTCAAGTTTTTTGACAGGTGCAACGTGTTTCTTTGTTTAAAATTACTTTGAACATTTACATTTTTTAAAAAAATAGTTTTTAATAGAATTGTTTTGTAGGGTTGGCAGTTTGAGAGAAACACTGAGTCTTGATGGATTAAAATACTGCTATTGAGTGTAATAAGGTAATAACTAATTCCTTGTTAAGAAAATCCGTCCTATTGGTGCTCTGAATTCATAATTTTCGTTGGTCTTAATTCATTTAGCGCAGTTTGAAATTCATACAATTCCATTAATCTTAAACATAAAAGTATTGGCTTTCTCGTACTGTTATTGATTACTTTTGTATATAGTTAATTTATAAATGAATATAGTAAAATTTTCCTAATGAAAATAAATAGCTGGGTGGTTGATATCTCGTAGTCGGCGTTACTTCTGCTGAATCGTGAATTCGAGTCCTTCTCCCACTAAAGGGTGGCAGATCCATCTTTAATATCTCAAGACTAAAAATACGCCGGATGGGTGGCGTGGTTGGTTTGTCGCTGGCCTTCTGCACCTGAGGTTGTGGGTTCGACCCCGGCCCAAGTCGGTGGATTTTCGTGATGCAGAAAATCGACAGCGGTCATGTCATATGATTATGCGGCATGTAAAAGATCCCTAGAGTGTCTGTTTGACTTGGGCGCTCTCGGCAAAATTAAATCCCGGTACAAATTTGCATCGTCAGAGCTCAGGTGTCTCCCTTTGTGGAGGAAACTAGGCGTCAAAATTACCTGCGGTGATTGGCGCCGCACTAAAGAGTAATACCAGCTTTTGGGGATGTACTAGGTCTGCGATGGTAAAAATACCAATCCGCAGCCCATTGGATAAAAAAGACTAAAATAGATTTAGAGAATAAAGTTCCAAGCTCGGGCGTCGTCCTCATCCCTTAACCGTATTTAAAATTACAAGGTCTGCCGACTATAGATCATCGGTTGCTTCAAAGTACAACGTTAACAATGAATCAATCAAACTTAGAATAAATTCAAGGAAAGAATTAGTTAAAACCTTTAACAGAGCAGGAACATGTGACAAATGAATGTATCTGGTTGCCACTGGTTATTTCCTGATGTAATTTGCATTATTCACATTGTTTTAGCGTGTTACGTCAGCAGATTTTCAACAACAAAAAAACCTATTTTGAAAGACGTGTTATGGAAGAAGTTTGCATATTATATTCGAATCGTACCTCTTTTATTTAAGCTTATTAATAAATTAAACAAATATTTTTTTTTCATAGCTGATAATGATTTTTTAAATTCTTCCTGATTGCAGTTTACTTGATAGCATTCATTGCCTGCTTCCCAACTAGTTAATGTGAGTTATATGAATTTTTTATTGCGGAATTGAGTATTTCTCCTTAATCCGAACCACCTGCTTCTTCGGATTATGGCTCGCGTGCACCTTGCACCTACCTACCTGTCTTCGTTTACTTTTTGGCGTCCTAATCGAAGCCAATCTGCAGGTGGTCGCCACTTAATTGCGGTTTTATTCATGGGGTTCAAGCGCAGGTGCCCTCCGACTTCTGACGAAAGAAACTTCACCTGTCTTCTCTCTTGGGTCGACTATATGATGAAATTTACCTCTTGAGTTCGCCAAGTTATTTGAAGATAAATGATATGAGTTTGAAAGTGAACCAAGTTATGAATACATATATATTGTATAAAAAAAAACTTTGTTATAGTTATGTAATGGCAATATAGACAAGGGCTCATTGGAGCATGAAATAATTAAATTGCTTCGATTGCGAATCTTCTTTGATAGATCCAAGCAATGCGGAGTTTTAGACGTGGGCAGTTAATGAATTGGCTGCGAATGTAGAACATGATAAATCGTCATTAAGATTAAAAATAATACATTTTGAAAATTCTTTAATACTAATTTGTAGTTAATGTTTTAACTCTCTGTATTTCATATTCTTTTCTTTTTTTAAATTTTTAATATAAAAGCAAATAAGCATATTTATTAAGCAAGGTTCTAATTTTTGTTTAAACGCAATTTTTTCCTTATTTCCCAGGGTAATATTTCCCATATGCATAGGAGACATTTAAACTTCAATACAATTCGCACTGAACCGTTGACCATAGTTTGCCTATCATTGAGTTAAAAAATCAAATCAGTGTTTGAAAAGTTCGTTTCAAGTTGAAATACCAAACATAGTAATTTTCAATAATGTTTATTTACTAATTTAACGAACTATAGTACTATGTTAGAGCATCTTACGCTTGTATAGTTTGAGTTTGTTTGTTTTTAAACTCTACTAGAATTTTAAAAACTTGTACGAGTTTTTATACTGTTTTATACGAGTTTGTACGACTTTCTGTTATGAACAAAAATACCATATCTTTGGAAAAGAGAAATGAATTGTAATATGGCAAAATGAGAAAGTTGTAAAACAACACTAAAAAAGCCATTGTTTCGAGTATAGTACACTTAAAAATATTATAGCTGTTCCAAAATCAAGTATTACGAGCTCGTTGTATTAAATGTTGTCGCAGACTGGAACATTTTTAAATTCCTACTATTAGTTAACACTCTCCCTATATATATATTTATTTACATATATATCTTGTTCAAATTTTCAATCGTTAATAAAATGCTTTTTATTCATCCACTCAAGTTCAAATACATTTTCTTAAACTTGTAGTGGATGGCACTTGATATTAATACATTTTTTTTCAAATATTAATTCATTAATTATATTTAACTAACGAATAAATAGTAACAAATAAAAATAATAGCCCAACTCCATATATAGAAAGGAAAATGAAAAGTTGCCAGGAAAATAGCTTTCTATTTTGCCACAATACTGCGATTCTGTCATATTAAGTGTATACACATATTTATATTAATTGTAATTATTTAATATAAAAAGTAACTTAAATAAAAAATTTCTTCGTTGAACTAAGTAGGAGTTGACTTAAAAAAAATTTACACAACTTCTTTAATAGCAAATCGCAGAACATGGAACAAAAGTGAAGGAGATATTCTAATATATTTTATCTCTTGAGAGGATTGTTGAGGGAAAAAGTTTATTTTTTCATATTGATTATTTTTAAAAGATAAATTGAATTATGAATAATTTGAAAAAATCATAATGTGTTTAATCAGAAAATGAAAGTGAAGTCATCTTGTGTTCAATGTTCATTACTTATTACAATGCAACCGTATTTCCTTTGACTGCTACAAAATTTGCATGAAACCTCTGTCAATGAAATTTCTTGGAACTTAAATAAAAACACATTTAAGACTGCTAATTAACCATAAAATGTTAAATCCAATATTTCATTTTCTAAGTATCACATGAATTATTAAACCATTTCAATTAAAGTAAATAAATATTATATTCAATAATTTTAGTTATTTTATAGAATGTTTGCCTAGTCGTTAAAGGCATGTTTTGCGTTTCAAATACTTTGCATTTTTTTTTAAACCAGTTTTTCCCTCTTCTTGTTTTTAGCAGCAGAACTCAAGTAGCCCAGTAATTTTTTAACATTTAATAGCCTTAATACTTAAATAACCTTAAATATATAACTATTACTGTACTATATTCTGTTATTTTTTATTACTGTTTAACTAATCTTACCGTAATATGAAATATATTTTTGATAGACTTCAACTATTTATCATTAGTTAATTTATAAAACATGGGACTTTTTTGTTTTTCACATTGTTTATTTTTAATTTAAAGTACTATTATCAGTTAATTTATAGAATGTATAGTTATTTCATTAATTGAATTCGTTTCATCATGAAATTTCTTTATTTTTGTAATTAAAAATAATGTACAGAATTCTAATAAAATTGTAATTTTTTTCCCTTCTAGGTAAGTTCATTCTTGCTATGGTGATCTGCGAATGTCCTCTGCTATCGAAATTTTCAGCTCTTTCCTTTGATTAGAGCTGAAAAACTTTGTTTGAAAATGCTGCGAGTGAGTGAAATTTATACTTTGAACTGTATGCAATTCTTTCCGCTCTGTGTTTAAATCAAAAAGAAATTATAAGTCTGGAAATGAATATATCTCCCCCAGGAATATTTAAGTCTGCATGTATTTCACATGTTTCAAAATGTTTGTTCCAATAACATCTCTCACTCGTTCACTTTTATATTTTAGAACCAATCTGAATAATCCGTTTCCATGGTAAGGAGGGGGCAGTTAGACTTTGAAGAGTATAACCCCGTGTTAATTTTAACTGGGAATCTCGCGCCGCTACAGAGAACCTCTTTCTCCGCTGATTTTTATAAAGTGCACCGAGCATATGATTTTTGAATGGTGTAAAAGCTGTGATATTTCATTTTTAAGGTAAAAGAAGAAGGCTCTCGACTAATATTTTGTTTTCAAACAATGTGACAAATTTGGCGTTTGCACTCGTTGCAGTTATGTTATTTTCTTCTTTTAGTAATATTTACCTGCGCAAATAGTATTTCTATCTAAATAAAATGCTGTGTTTGCGTCTTCTTTTGCGTAGAAAATATGCATACATTGCGTGAGAATTCGTACCTGGCTGAAATATCAGAAAAACATTGCCATCCATTCTCCAACTTTTCTGCTGATGCAAATGACCGAACTCGTCACTGTTTGACTTTCGGTTGCTTTGAGTGTCTGCATATTTACTGCCAATCAAGCAAGACAGCTCTGAGTTTCCGCCATCTGGTGCTTACTTTTTAGGAAAAACGACGTCGAAATCTGGAGATTATCACTCTAAATGGAGTGTCTTTGTTATCAGTAGAGGAAAAAGCATAGACGTGCATTACGCAAAGTAAGCATGGAAATTGAAGGACAAGTCAAACAAAGGAGGGTTCAGGCAGCAGATAATGAGTACCGATAAGGCGACTTGCTTAGCCTTGCAGATAAGCGGCGTGGGACGGCGTGATTTCCTGCTCCCCGCCTGGTCAGGATGTCTCCTGAGATTGTTTGAAATCCTCTTGTAAAACGAGGGGGGGGGGGTTGAAAATCATCCTTTTCGTGATAAACTGCACCTGTGGGTAGTTAATACATTAAAAACAGTATTAAATAAGATCATTAAAATCTTATACGCAATGCTGTGTATGTCTTGAAATCGGTTTTTTAATCCTATGTTATGAAGCATCTGGGTAACATGTGGTTATTTTTAAGCAAAATTTAATATGAATATCATTTCTGAAGCTTTATAGTCAATGAATTGTGGGTTCCAGTCTCGATTTCACCATTTAAAAAAATGGGAGTTGATGTTTATTAAATTCAAAAAAAGTTTCAGGTTATCCTCAACGTCATGTTTCACATCACGTGTAATCCAATTGTTTAAGGTTGTGAGCTTCATAGATGACGAATCGAATCGCTGATTTGAGATCTTGAACGATTCATCGTACTGAATAATGGAATTTTACTTCATTTAAAATGGAATTCTATCTCAGGAAGCTCTTAAGAATCTTGGAGTGGAAGTTTTTAATGATGTCTTAGCACAGGTACCACAGTTTCTACTTAATTGTGATCTGTTTCAGCTTTTTAAATTTTTAAACTGTCATGTGGTACAGTATAGTGAAATTTCTTTCGTGTGCCATTAAATCTCTCATTTATTTGGCCGTGGTTCGATAGTTTTTCTTTAGGGTTCAATGATGATTCAGACTAACCTATCGCATGTAGCAAAGAGTGGGGGTGAGGGAATAGATCGGATGTTGTCTTATTTACTTGGTTCTGGTTCTGTGAGGCAGAATAATATCTAACATCAATTGTTTAAGGTAACGAAAGCGTAATAAAGGTGTTCATATACATTCTCTGTTCTCTAAATATGTACCACTACCCCCCACCCCCCTGCTCTTACTTGAACTATTGGTGAATCTCAAACAATTAGCTTACTGAGATCTAAATTATCATTTACACCTTAGTTCAGGGGGGGGGGGCAGGCGAATAGCGGCACGCAAAGAGTTTTTTGCGGCCCGCCAAGGCAGAAAATCCGTTTTAAACCGAGATATCTTTGTCGTGCGTGACCAAAGATTCGTCTCTTATTTTCCACTAGGACGACCACGTCAACTCGCATGTGTGGACGAAACTGTTGTGATAAGTAAAAATAAAGAAAATTGTGCGTAAAAAAGTTTTATGGATACATTTGTCTCATTAAACTTATTTTAAGTCTAAATGTGCTTGCAGCCATAAATGATATGAAATTAGCACAATACATTTAATAAAGCATCACTATTTAATTTAATTTATTTTTATTGTGAGATATTTGTGGTACATTTTATACCAATTCTGGAATGCAAAGTTAACTAATGAAGGCAATCATTTTGAAAAGATTCGGCCCTCCGGTGTCCTCCGCTTCTACAATGTGGCCATCGGGCTAAAACAATTGCCCATCCCGGTCTCAGTTGTATCATGATATTACACTGTATATATGTGGATCATTTCAAAGTTTTTTTTTTTTTTAAACTTCTTTGGGGGGAGGTTAATTTTAAATAAATTAAATGAATAATTAAAGCTCCCCCCCCCTCCCCTATTTACATTTGAATCAACTCTTGGTCCACTTTACTCTTGGTATCAAAATTGATTTTGCTTGTTTTTTTAAAAGCTTAACTATTGGTTTGTCATTTAGAAAAACCATTATTTGAATACTGGGTTTGAAGTTTGATAAACATTCTGCATGGAATGATGGAATATTTGTCACGTCTTACTCCAAATTTAATCATTGGTGGGGAAAAAAGTTTTACCTATTGCATTTGAAGCATATTGCATGAGAAGAGAATATCCTTGCTTGTGGAATTCAGTTTATAAAATGCGATAAAGATTTGTCGGTTCTGTTATTTTGGAACTGAATGAAAAATGTCGATTTAAAAAAAGTGTAATTATTTAGAACAGAAAATGTCAAGAAATAATTACATTTTCTTTTGATTTTTTATCCTTTTCTTCCCCGCATTTTCTTTTCAACAAAGTGTCAATAAAGATGACGATATTCATGATTTCAGAGTCATTAATTAATCCGAATAACGTCTCCTAACTGCGTACGAATTATGGAAGACAATTTTTTTACGCCTTCCCTGAAAAGACTAGGAAAGATCATAAATATTAAGTCGCATTTAGCGGACTTTTCTCGTCTATAAAGTAGTGACGGGGATAATTCATTATTATTCGTCGGTGCGGGAGATTATAAAGTCATTTTCAAAACGACATCAAAAAAAGAAGAAAAATTAGCCATGAAAAGTGAGAAAAGTCATCATTAAATGCACAGGTTTTAATCTCCTAGTAATTAAACTTGCAAAACAGTTTTTCGAAAAATAACTCAAATTAACTTTTTGTGTTTAACATACGGCCGCTACCATATTCCCTTCCCCCTGTTGAAAGAAAAGGAGGGGACGAGAAAAAAAATTGAAAAATCCTTTACCATTTTCTTTTAACCGCTGACGTCCAATAAAATGCCGCGGATCCAATCACCTTTCACGTCACTAGGCATTCCAATTAATGCCTCGGTTACCATGGTGATGGCTATCATTATAAGTAAAAACGAAGAAAGAGCTGCCTTTCAGTGAAAGCTAAAAGATGGTCTTTCGATGAGAAAGGCTCAGCGCACAGAACTCCTTCATTAAGAATCCGCAGACTTTTTAAACGAGCTCCTCTCTTTTCGAGGGACGTTTTTGAAAGCGAAACTATCAGAAAAATAAATAAGGAAAGGACATTTCTAATTTTCGAAGTTCGGTGAAAATCTTTTTAAGGATTAGAATATTCAAATGGGAAAGTCCTTGGAGGACCATTAAAGTTAATAGGTACACCAACAAGAGGTATTATATAAATACAAAAGAAGAAAATATTTAAAGCGGTGATTGGAAGCATTTGGCGAATGTCGAGTTGAAAAAGCAATCAAACAAGTCGTTAAAAGATAGAGAGTGCACCAGAGACGGCATAATTTTTCTTGGCGATCATAAACCGTGATTTTTATGCCTTCGCCAAACCCATCAAATCTAGCATAAATGTGCCAAAAGGAATAGATTTTCATCGAGTTGGCTGTAATGTTGCCGTCAGGGTCGACGAACGAGTTTCGATTGTGACAGATTATTTTTCAGGTGTCTTATACTATCTGGTAAATTCTAAATGTCGTTGTTAAAATGAACTCGTTTTCTCCTCATCGCCAGATGGCGTATGTAATAATAATTTGCGTAACTAGTTCCTGCCACATATGTGAATCTAACTATCAAATAAATTATAGTTTGAAAAAAACTGAAAAACACGCTTTTATACTGAATCGAACAAAAAAGTAAAAATAATTCTTAATAAAGAATAAAGTGATTATAACAAGAAAATGAATGTCATTGTGGTAAAAGCGTGGGGTGCTTTATACTACATTTTTACACTAATTCAGCTTTTCGGAATAGAAGTTAAAAATTATGACAATTCATACATTTATAGAACACCCCACGCATTTACCCCAATGACATTCATTTTCTTGTTAATCATTTTATTCTTTATTAAGAATTATTTTTTTTACTTTTTAGTTCGATTTAGTATAAAAGCGTGTTTTTTAGTTTTTTTCAAACTATAATTTATTTTTCATTTTTTTAGTTCGAACTACAATAAAAGCGTGTTTTTTAGTTTTTTAAACTACCATTTATTTATTGTTAAATTTATCCTTGAGTTTGATATTTGAAGCTGGAATTACGTGGCTATAGAATTAGTCTTGCTCCTCAATGGATATTAATTAACGGGTCTGAAGTGTATTTATTCTCTCTGTTTACGAGGCCTTGAATGAGTCCCGTATCGTTATTTTAGATTCCGTCTCTTTTAAACTGGTCAAACAAATAAAAGTTCGAATTAAAAAAAAAATTTAATGTACCATGTTTTTATGTAACGGACTAAAAATTATAAAATTCCTCCTTTTCGTTTTCTTTTTTAACATTTTCATGCATTGTTATCCACTTCTCATCTATGGTCCAAATTTCAAGTCTCTAGCTCCTCGGGAAGTCACACAGTTTAAAATCAATTACAAAATTCCACCCGGACAGACATTAAAGAAAGCGAGTTAATAAAAGCATGGTAATATGAAGTGTCAATCATTTATTCACCTTTTAAACGTGTTCCTTTCATGTTAATGCGTATCATCACTTCTAAACGTATTGCTTTATAAAAATATTTAGCACTTAGAACGCAAATTTTTTTTCCACATGCACCAGCCTTTTTTTTTATTTTCATTTTCAGAAAAATGTTTATATAATGCTTAGAAATTGCTAACACTCACCCACCCTCCACTTTCTCAGATACAGAACACTTCTTTTGTTTGTTTTATTTCTTTTAACCGCAAGTGTATTTTATACTTGCATAAAATTAGCTTTAAATTCAAAACAGTTGCTTTAGGGTTACACCTTATTCTTTAGTCGCTAGATCTGAAATAAGTCGCCAAATCTGGAAATGTTGTATGAAATTAGTCGCCATATCTGGAAATGGTACATGGAACAAGTCGCCAAATTTAAAAATGATATATGCAATAAATCGCCAAATCTGGACGTTTTATCTGGAATTGTCGCTAAATCTGATTATCCTTATTCCTGACGATCCTGAAAAGGACAATGGGACTAAATTATGAAATTATTGTATTGTCATCAATCCTTGACAAGTGTGCGAAATTTCGAATGAATCCGATCTTTTTAAGTGGGTAAAAATCGAGTTCTAAGATTCCGTTACATGCAAGTGAAACTTATAAAAGCGTGTTAAAAACGTTCTTTCTGACAATAGAACATTAATGTCAATTGATACTACCATTAAGATATGTTTTTAAAACGAGGTAATGGACTTTAAACTAATTTGAGATTTTTTGTGAGGATAATTATTTTATAAATCCACCCAAAAGCTTTTTAAAAAATTACCTTTTGGAATGAATATCATGTGCACTATGCACTTTTTTACTTTCCTACAGAAAAATATAGTACAAATAACTTCCTCCTTTAAAATAAATTTTACGAAATATATATATAAAATTATGAAAAATTGTTCAATTATAATTGTGGCAGTAGCCATGCTACACATGGCCCTGTTAAAATTTCTTTTGCGATAAATTTTCTGTGTAAGGAATCCAAAAATTATTGAGCCAGATAATCATTTGCGTGCGATGTAAAGGAATGTATTTAGTCAATACAGAGGATTACTATTCACAAATGGATAGCAATGAATTTAGGCTCTGATGCTCAGTGTTTTTTCGAGTGAGTGGGTGAATATTAACGTCTCCTTATTCAGATACACGAGAGCTTTTGGCTACGTACCTCGTCATTTTGAACCATGGTCAAGTGACAGGGCCGACACCTGAACTGGCACCCCTTCTTCTAACTTCCACACCAACGGGATGACGTTTGAGCCTCGACAGATTAAACGTGCATCAGCCTCTCTACACGGCAGGTCTTCAGCGGCACTTGACTTGAACTCATGACACGCCGGCCACGATTACATGACGTTGACCACTACCGCTGTCTCTCAGGTTTTTTTTGACAGAAATGTTGTCAAATATATATGTTGCTATAGAGCTGGTGTCCCGTCTCCCATCTGGTTTGATTAAAAGAAATTTATCTTGAATCTATACTTGTCAAAACGTCTTTTCTAATTCAATATGGTTAAATCCAATTATCTTGTTCCTTCTTTAAAAAAATATTTATATATTTAATTATTATGAGCGTTGTGGTGATGTTATTAGAATTACTTATCAACGCGTTTAAATATATGATAAAAAATTTCTCTTATTTTCTAACGCTACTTTCTTCCTTTATTCCAAAAAAAACTTTTGACTCTTAATATTTCCATTATATATTCACCTTTATCGTTTTTCAATGTGTAAATTTAACACCTAATAAAAACAAATAGAATAACTTGGCAAGCGTATGATCTCTTTCATTTCAACTCCTTTTCATTTATTAGTCTTTACAACGCAGTTGCATCGTTTTGAAACGGTTCTCCAATTTTCCCTTTGTCAAAACGTATTACGTTTCGGAGAAGACTCTCCTAGGAAATAAAACCTTGTCCAAAATGAACTCTGAAATAACGTTCCGAGTGGAGAAAATAAGACGATCTTCTCTTCTCCAGTTCGTAAAAACAAAAATCGATATCTTTCCTCTCGACTCCTTTTTTTCCCGTGCAGGGAACCCTCATCATGGACGAGAAGTACTACCACCCGCCCCATCTACGTCATTTTTTCTCCTTTTTTTCCTGCTCTCCTTTTCCTACTTTTTTTTTTTTTTTTTGAAGAAAAAAAATTTTTAACTTTCTCTTTTTCTCTGTGAATCCCCTCTACCCCTGTTCTTATCTGGAGAAAAAGGTACCTGTAGAAGCAGACTATTCCTTTCATGACTTTCGATTTGGTAGCGCCATCTTTCGGGCAATTGAGCACGCTCTGAGAAAAGTTTCTGGAGTGAAATAATAGCAGCCTTTTTGGAATACCTATTTTTCGGGTTTTTCCCCTCCCCCTTCCTGCTAAGGGTAACCCGACCCCATCTTCGTAATCATTAAAAAAGGGGTGTTGAAATCGAACTTTCGCCTATTTGTTCTTTTATTGGGGGTTTATATTTATCCGTGATGACTCAGAATTGTTCTTCGGGATTTTGGAGTATCAGGCTACTATAGTTGAACGGGATATGGTAATTTATTTAATTGGCGCATGCTAGAATTTTTGGGGGGAAGGGGGATATACGAAAAATGATTACTACACTCCCCTATCACATGGAGCAAATGTCGGCCCTTTGGGTAATCATTTCTTGGCTGTGGATGATTCATTTTTTTTTTTATCTGGCGAGCGAAAAGAGTATAATGATGATATACAGTGAAAATCATTTGTTACACGAAACTGAGGGGACTGAAATATTTTAAAGAATTTCGTGTTAAAGGGCATACATGTAAAGGACGTGTAAAAAAACATACTTTCAACAAAACTAGGTTTATTTCAGTTCATTTTATTGACATATGTTTTTATGCATGCATTTAATAAAAATCTATGAAACAAAAGCATTCACTAGAACTTAATGACATTTAATACAAAATGTTCAAGTTTTTTTTTTTTTTTTTGGAAAACAACATTTATTGAGAGTAAAATCGTACTGTCACCTGCATGATGTTCAAAGCTAAGGCTAACGACAGGC
This sequence comes from Trichonephila clavata, assembly GCA_019973975.1. Taxonomy (NCBI): domain Eukaryota; kingdom Metazoa; phylum Arthropoda; class Arachnida; order Araneae; family Nephilidae; genus Trichonephila; species Trichonephila clavata. The sequence goes on from BMAO01024498.1 coordinate 88,283, forward strand.
GTAAAAATCTAGCCCTTAGCCGCGATGAATTTCGTGGACCTTGATCCGGTGTTATTGTCAATCAGGTGGCATAAGCAACAACAGCATTTTTTTAAAAAAAAATGTTTTTAAACATTTTCTGAAAGTGGAGGAAAAAGGAAGTGAAACGAAAAACCTTACTCAATGCAAATCGCTTCATTAATACTGTCGCTTAAAACTACTAAACTGACCTTATTTTGAAAACGGACCGCTGTCTTTAACAAAGTCCTAACGGTTTGTACACTTTAAATAATTTCAGAATGAGCGAATATAAATGTTTGTGCTTGTAACATGCTCTTTAGTCAAAATCGAAAACATCATTATTCATTTAAAATGGAATAGAAAATCCATTTCATGTTAAAGTACCGGAAAAGAAATGTCAGTTGAAAAATTGATTCTAACAGAAGTAGGAAATATCGCGGTAAAACATGAATTATGATTAAAAAATTTCCCTTTATGCGTATAGTTAATTTTTAACTTAGAATTATTATTTGTGAAAGTGTGATTGATGTATCTGTAAAACATTGAAACAACACTATTGACAAGTTGTGTGATATAATCCAATAATAAAGATATCCTCTATTGGCAGACACTTTGAATTCTTTTTTGACAAACTGATGTTTGCTTGAATACAAAAAATTATTGGATTAGTTTGAGGTTGTGTTAACATTGCGTTAAAGCTGCACGATGGTCAAATTGGCGGGGACCCAGAATCAATTCCTTAAAGAAAGAACCTTGGGCCTAGATGTACCATCGTTTTTCATAGGGTTATTCCTTTCTTTCTCTTGACCAGTGGGCACCGAAAACTTTCAGAAGCTATTGATTTTTCGATAGTCTGGACATCGCATCAAGCATCCTCTATCAAAATTCTAAATGATCATCTCCATTGCAGCTGGCATTTCTTGAGTTGTTTGACACTAAAGCTGGGGGAAAATAATTTGTATAAAAATAATAATTTGTATCTCTCGTGTTACTTTTTGTCCTACTTTCTTAAACCTTGTTAAAACTAACAAGAAAGTAAATGAATGCAACGTTGCATGTTATAAATCTTAAATTACTTAGTATTATACTTTGTCAGATTTTGTTAAATGGGAGGATTTTCACGTTAAGGTCCATTTTGGGATAGTAATATATATATATATATTCAGTTCTCTCTCTCTCTATATATATATTAATATCAGTGGCGCACGCAGGAATTTTTCAAGGGAGGGGGGTCCAGGGTCGAAAGTCCACCAATCTCGTATTATGCTCCAATACGTAGCCCAACATATTCTTTCGATTTTATCTATTTTGGGGAACAATAAAAAATTAATTATTGAATAAATAATTAGCATGAATTACTAAAATTAATTATTTATAATAAATACTTAAATTTTACAGCCTATATACATCGAATTATAATCAATGGAAAAATAATCAAGGGCTTTGGGGGGGGGGGTATGGACTCGCCCCCCTTGTGGGCGCCACTGATATATATATTAGTGTACATGCATAGGAATATGGTAATTAACTATTTGCAGCGTTATTATTATTTAATTAATAAAAAATAGCGTTAAAACTATCGATTTACATTTTTTTAAAATTATTAGGTAGTTTAGTTCTTTTGTCTTGGTTCTTTATAATCATGTAAATAGATTACTTTTAAATATTACTGAATTCTGTTGATTTGGGTGTATTGATTTAGACAAATTAATGCTGGCACTTGTGAAGTTTTTACATGATTTCTCTTGCTCTACCATTCTTCCCTATTTTATTTCAGCCCAGTAATGCAGGCAAATAAAGAGGAAGACTTGCGCCCTAAAACTGTGTTGCAATCTTAACCCCATGCCTATGTATTACTGTGATTATTCTGATTTGTCCTAGAATGTCTTGCTTTCTGTTTTATTTATATAATAAAACATATGTATGTTGGATAACAACTCTTTGCTGGATTGAATTTTTCAGCGCAAAACTTTTTTTTTTCATACTATTGTTTTTCCAAAGATTGAAATTAGAAGATCTAATGCATTTTTAAATGCCGTTGATTATTCTTGCTTTTAGAAAAATAAATTCATACATTGGTCGGATGCTTTTGATAAAATTTAGTGCATAACATTGTCGGAATACATAAATATATTCTTGAAGCTTAATATAATCTCTTTTTTTTTTAAATCAGCACACGTAAAATCACATTTTGTGTGGGAAACATTGTTTATGAAGTGTTGAATCATGGTCGATTAAGAAATATCGAAAAAGAAATTATTCAAAACCTAACAAACGTAACTCGTGTAGTATTAATTTACATTAAAACATGGATTAATAAGAATTTTTCCCCCATGGGGCTGTACATTTTAGTAACTTAGCCTTTTCAGACACGGCAAGTCCCCAAATGGGAGAGCCATTTTATGGTGGCGTCATCTAGTGGCGGCCTCTCTATCAGATTTGGACGCTTGAATTAATTTCTCAGTTCAATCTCTTGTCGGATGCTAAATATTTTCGTGAGTACCAGAGCCGAATTGATACTCAAGGGATCTTGTACATGCCGCATAATCATATGACATGCGTGCCTAAGATTTTCGCATCCAGAAAATTTATCAACTTCAACCGAGATCGAACCCGCAACCTTAGGCTTACGAGGCGGGCACGCTACTTCTAAGCCACCAGAGCCTCTAAGAAATGAAATCGATGCATTTAAGTAACATAAACTTTATTTTTGCTGCAAAGAATATCGAAATAAATAAATAAAAAAAGTTGAGGATGTCTGGTAAACCCTGACAAAATATTAAAATTTTCAACGTTTTTTTGTATCGTTGCAAAGATTGACTTTTTCTGAATCTCGTGATGCAGAAAGATTGAAATAATACAGCCACAGTAAAATAAGTCCTGATAAAACTACGTTATATTTATAGATATTATTATTCAAATATATTATTTAGCATTTTCTTTTTTAAAAAAAGCTCACATCGCTGCGATTCTGATCTGATCCGACCATATATCAGTTTCGTTTGATATGTTTTAGACACATTTCATTCAAGAATTCGATATGCATTTTCCCCTTCCCCATGACAAATCGATGGAACAAATGGTTAGCAGGTTGTCTAGACGCGTTGTGTTGACCTTGAAGTTCTGGTTACCGAACTGGCCTTGATTGTCATCTACGTGCCAGGGAAGGAATTTTTAACGAATGCGAACTCATGTCAGAACTTTTTATTTTGGTCATTTTAGAATTACATTTCAGAGGCTCTCAATGCTGCTATGTCTGTGACTTGTGATCATCTTACTAGATAATTAAATCAAGCGTTAATTTGTTATATTATTGTAAATTAAAATTAGTTTCATTATATTTTAAATAATTCGTACATAACTACAGGGGGGGGGGGCTTCTGATGGAGAGATTTTAAAAACAGTTATTTCAGATTTAATATTAGTGATATTCACAAAAACAATGTTTCATTTCAAGCTCTTGACAAATTAATTTCATACATTTTCTTTATATTTAGAAGCTACACATGTGATTCGAATTTTTGTTGTTTATTATTTAGCGTACCGAGAGTCCATCATTCGAGAAATTCGATGTTAAGTCTAATCCCATAAAAGATATCACTGATTTAAAAAGCAGAGTTGTCATAATAGTCATAGTCGCTAACTCGTGGGTTCGAGTCCTGGTACCACTGAAGACTCTTTGTGTAGAGCTGATGCACATAAAATCTGTCTAGGTTCAAAGTCCTCAAATTGGTGTGGTGTAGAAATTTGAAGCGTAGCGTCATTTCAAGGTTAGGTGCCTTGACCAATGTCCAAAATCCAGAGGTCCGTCGCCAGTAACCTTCGTGTAGCTTCAAAATGTATTAATAATTAATAAATAACGGGCCGTGGGTAGCCTAGTGGTTAGAGCATCGGACTCCAGACCTGAGGGCCAGGGTTCGATGCCCAATGCCACTAAATACCACCGAGTATAGACGGAGTACATGCTCGTTAAATCAGTGGGTCCGAAAGTCTTGTGGACGGTCGCAGCAGAAACCACGAGTGCAGGGGGCTGGAGAATATTTCCCTCCCCTTCAGTTCCATTCCAAAATTGTGGAGGTGGAGATAGGTGGTGTCGCCACCTATCGTTAAGAAGTCCAACCTGTCTCACAGACAATGGCAACTTTCATTCCTTCCCTGCGGGAAGGACACGACAACAACAACAATTAATAAATAAGTTGAGTCAATTGATATGTGCTCCTTTTTATTCCCTAATTTTGTCCGAAATCTTAGCGAAAAGCTGTTTTTTCTTCTGATTAATTTATTTTTTGCTTAGAAGACCAGATCTGTGTGGATATTTCTTTTATTTAGCAGAGAAAATGCTTTGACTTTCAGCTACATTAGTGCCATTGGCAACCAATATTGATCTTGTATGGCACTAAATAACTATTAGAGCAGTATATAGGCGGGATCCCAGCTGTAAAAATTGAGTACGGGTAACCGTTATGCGCTTAAATACTCGTACTTTAAATATTTGAAAAGTTCATTAACTATATATGTCTTCATTTCCCAAGTTATATATGTTTAAAGAAGTTATTATATTATATATAATTTTTCTAGTGAAAATTGTAATATATTGCCTGTAAAAAGCTATTCATTTAATCCACCCCAACACACACAGTATACAAAACCATCTGTAAGTCCATTATTTCGTTGCTTAAATTGTGCTCTTGCTTATTGATATGAGGTTTTTTTATAACCCGAACCAGGGTTGTCAAACTCACGGCCTACAACGAACACTTTAGCTGCCCGGTCAGTATATCGGCACACAATAATATATAATGAAATTTCTCCCAAAATAGGAAAGGTAGTAGAAGAGAAAAGATGTCAGTCAGGATGCAAACATTGAATTTTTCTTGTTCTTTTATTTGTTTTGTTTGTAGATAAACTTACGTTTCTATAAATATTATTTTTGCGGCCCACCTAAAGTTAAACCTTGTTTTTGTGGCCCAAGTAAGCCTTTGAGTTGGACACCCTTGACCTAGATTAAACTGTGGAAATCGATGTACGAAATTTTTTTATTACGAAGCTAATAAAATTATACACTTCAATAATGGTTGAATAAATGTTTGTATAAAATGAGATAGAAATGAAAATAAGTTTCCTGTTATGCTTCAAATCTAGTTAGAAGACCGTTTGGGACCATAAGGCTTCCTGAACACGCTTTCCTCCCAAGGAAAGGCAATTCGAACTTGGAACACTTTTTTTAAAAGAAATAATTGCAACGCCTTTTGTTCGCCCATTGTCTACGGGCGGTGCTGTTATGAGTAGTGAGGTTGTATCATTTAATAAGTTGCTTCTAAATTATCCGAACTTTCTAACACATCTTACCTTTTTTATAACTTCAATGCTCCGTAGGCGTATGATTCCAAAACGTCGGGGTGTATTTCATTTCCCGTTTTATTTATTCTTTTGAAACGGAAATAAAAGCGTCCCTGGAGTGGAGTCTCTTCGGGAGCCCCGTTAACCGAACACGTTTATAATCTGGGAATGCCCACTAAATCTTTTCCTTTGTGACTTACGACGCAAGACGTGACCGGGATATGTGCATTTGTCTGTTAAATATAGCTCTGTGAAAATAGTGGGTGCTTTGGAAAGATTGGGCGTGGCCATTTTAGGACTCTTCACCTACATTGCGCTCTTTTTTTTTTTAAACTTGTGTTTTCGTTTGTTACGTAGAAATGTACGAAATATGAGAATCATAACTCGCGCTGAGAGGAAATGGGGGAGGAAAGTTTTTTTTAACGCACTGGCTGAATTTAAAACGAGCTCCTTTCTTAGGTTATAGTGTGAAGGTGCTGCTGAAATTTCAATAATGCAGAGATGTTGAGTAGGCTAATGTGGAACTGAGATGAAAAGTATTATGCGTTATGAATATTTTTCGTAAATCACAAACACTTAAGATTGAGGTATGTCTTAAATTTTTTCAGGTAGTTTTCGAGGAGATGGCAAATGAAATACACTTAGAAATATACATTACATTTAGCGAAATTTTTATTTCCTTCTAATTTAGCTATTTTGACTTTAAAGTTCATATTTTTTTATAAAAGAAAATATTGAGTCAGTGATAATATTGAACACTATTAAAACAAGAGATATTCATTTGAAAAGTCGTTCTTAACTATGGAACTTTAATATAAAATATACATTTTTTTGTATGAATCTTGCTCGATGCAGAATTATGTAGGAAGCGGAAGATACCGGAGGGTTGTATATACCTTTATAGAATGATTGCAATCATCAGTTAACTTTGCATCTCAGAAAATGTATGAGTTGTTCCATATAAAAATTATTAAACATAATTTAAATAAAATAGTGGAGTTAAATTACTTGTTGAAATTCTCACTACAGCTTGCTAGCTAATGTCAGGCATCTTGCATCTACATTACTCTTGCATCTACACTTACTCTTTACTTACTTAATCTTCATGCAAAAAAGCTGCCCAAAAATATATGTCGACCTAAATGCAAGTGAACATTTTCTCTATATTTGCTATTTGCCCACCGCTGATTCAGTTCTCTGATATCAGAAATGTTATAGTCTTGCATGTAATTGTTGCTAAAATCGCGCGCGGCTTCTGTAATAAGTCATTGACAGCGTATACACATGCTATCTTTTCCTCCCATTCCTTATCGCTTTTGACGCTGTCCATTTTTTAAAATTTTTATCAGAAATTTATTCAGACACTTTATTTATGGCTCTATTTATGATATGTTCGTAATGAAATATAATTAATCAGTTTTAAGATTTCTGCTTTGATGTTGTACGCCAGCAGTGACACACACAAGGAGGGGGAGGGGGAAGTCCTCGAGTCCGGATCCCTCCCATAGCCCTTGATTTTTTTTCCGATTGATTGTAATCTTTTGTATGTAGTACGTAAAATTTAATTAAGATTTTGTTATTATAATAATTAATAATTAATTTTATTAATGCTGATTATTTATTTAATAAATTTTTATACTGTTTTTTGTTCCCGAAAACCGCCAAAATCAAGAGAATGTGTTGAGCGGCGTATTGTAGCATGATACGAGAATGGTGGACTTTCGACCCTGGAACACCCCCCCCCCCCCAATCCCTTGAAAAATTTCTGTGTGCGCCACTGTACGCCAGGGCTGTCAAACTCGCTGGCCGCACGCGGCCACAACGAACGTTTGTGCGACTCGGCCAAAAAATCGGCACTCAATAATATATAAGAAAATAACAAACCGACACAGAATAAAAATAAAATTGGTAGAATTCGCTGAGCGTGTTTTTTAAAATTATTCTCTCTCTTTCGCTATTATTAAACAAAATGCGTATATTTATTTCGAATATATTTATTAATTTTTTTACATTAAAAATATTTGCCCTTCAACTTAATATCAAATTGAACTTGTGGCCCGTAATATCATACGAGTTTGACTTGCCTGTTGTACGCAGTACGAACAAGAATAAATCCCTTCTAGTATTTAATTCATCTTCAATGTCGCATGACAAGTTCACTGTGTAATCAAAGAAAAATGAGCATAGAGTAACTGTTAAATGTCCCGACTTGCAAACCGAAAAAAAAAGCACCTAATCCACCTTGTTATTATAACACTTTATAATTAAGTAGTACTCTCTTCTGGGTGATAAGCTTCCTACATACAATCTAACACCAGTTCCCATTACAGTAACATTCTCGATTACAGACCAGTTGCCGCCTATTGTCCGGAGGCCGAGTCTATTTCGTGGAAGTCTGTGGATTGACCCGTCCTCTTGACGGACAGTTCCCGCCTTTTTCGCGTCCGGGTGAAGTCGACGAAGTTCACGGTGGATTTCTGCTCGCTTTTGCGAAGCCGTTATTGTTACAATGATTGCACTGCCGAATCGACTCTTCAAATTGATATATAATTTTTGGAAATGAGTTCTGGTTCGTTGAAATTTTCCAGAATTATATCTATGCGCCCGATCCTTTTATGTTTGCGGATTTGGAAATAATTCGGTTCTCCGTTCAAGTTTTCTCCTTTTATGTTTTGTTTTTGCTTATCTCTTCATTTACTACTATTTTTTGTTCATTTGTTTTTTTCAATAAATGACAATTAAAATAGTTGCACAGGTTTTAATTTTTTTTAAAGATGTCTTCAGTTTTTTTACAGGGAAAGAATTTTTTTTAGTTCAGAGGATGAATGTTTTCCAAATAAAGATCGCATCTGTTCTCTCACACACACAACCTTATGTTTCTTTTCTTCTAAATTTCTGCTTTCCATCCCTCTTCCCCTCGATGTGAGGTTAATTAATTTATCTCTAATAAGTGTAAAGCTTCCAGTCGTAATAATGAAAGCAATACATTTAGTAATGAAAACCAATATCTAATAGTGTTACAGTTAGTGGCAGTAAAAATTAATATTTACTTTCTTTTATAGTGTGTTTAATTTATGACTCTAAAATACTGATACTGACTCTAAAATAGATGTCGCTCCTGTGTTACAAACTGCTTATAATAGATTCCCCTTCCACACACACCTTTTGTGTTCATATTTTAAACTTGGCCTTCCACTGTACTTTTCGTAATTTTAACAAATATAATATTTATAAAAGTCGTTAAACGTGTAGAAATTTTGCTTCGCTAATTTTTTAAATACGATAGAAACTTTTATTTCTCTTGATAAATAGTTATTATATTTGCTGCCATAACATTGAGATGTCACTTAGTTAAATAGTCATGGTCACAAAATCGTGTCCGGCGTTGTCGTATCACGGATTCAAGTCGTTGTGCCATTGAAAACTCGCCGTCAAAAGGTGTTGCACGTCAGTTCTGCTCGAGACTTAAAGTCCTCCCGTTGGCGTGGTCTAGAAGCTTGAATAGAGGATGCCGACGCAGTTGTCCTCGTCCCTTAATCGTGGGTCATGATTTTTAGGTCGTCACCAATTACCCTCATGTTTTCTTTGAGAGCGACGTAAATCGAATCAAATCAAGCCATTTGGTTAAAAGTAACCATACATCTGTGCGTAAACTTCTGAATTTGAATATTTTGCCGAGTTTTTGCTGGTGCCATGGACAGTGCCGGTTTATCTATTGGGCGCTTGGGGTGGGCGCCCAGGGGCCCGGATAAGCTGGACTTAACCAGGTCTCTGGTTATAAATTTCGATCGGGCAGTGCCAAGGGGCCTGTAGATCTTCTTCGCCCAGGGCCCGAATTGAGCTGAAATCGGCACTGGTCAGTGAATATTACAAACTATTAACTTGAGTTTCAATTGTAGTTTTTTTTTAACGTTACAAAACATTTATTCTAAGTGTACAATTTTTTAAATTAATAATTTTATTTTTAGCGAAGTAGGGTTTTAAAATAGGGTTTTGAAGTGATTGATTTTTTTTACCCCCTAAATCAGAGCATAAAAATGTTTCTTACATTTGAAGGCTAAAAACTTAACGTCACTGGATAGAGGAATTTATAATTGCCCCACTCACTTTAGAAATAAACAAAATAAAAATGGCCGTCGCTTAACCCACCTTATCGTGGTGATAAGTTACCTTTATGCTAAGGTTATCGCGAAACTCTGTTATTAGTGAAGGAAACGCTTTCGATTTCCTTTTATAGTCATTGTCTGCTCACCAGTAGCGCTTCGGTCGTTACACCAACAGCTGTGACACTTTTCACGGAACGGGTATAATGAGAGATGCCTTATTGGTGTTCTGTTAGCGCTATAATAACAGGCCGCTTGTGTTTACATTTCTTGGCTTTTCAGGGATGTACCTTCTGCTGGAGATTTGGAGTTGGCAAACACGGAGAACCTTTTTTTTTTCTGTCGAGAAACGGTGTTTTTCTTTCTTCCGTTTGGTGTTTCAAAGAAAACATCCCACGAGTTAAATAAATATGCTAAGGAGGCTATTTTTCAACATGACTTCACTGGGTAAAAAGGTTTTGCTTTCAACAGCACCGTTGGGTCTTGTTTTTCTTCCGCTTTCAGCCGTATTATCTCGCCTTATAAAACTGGGGGGGGGAATGTGAGCTTGAGGTTGTTTAATAAAAATGTCTTGAAAGGCTGCTGTCGTGAAATATTTTCTTGGCGCTGCCTTTCATGATTAATAAAAGCTGTAATTATTAAATGTAATTGCTATATTGCTTAGATTGCTGTTCTCGGTTTCTTGTCTAAGCAGCGATGCAAAGTCTAAGCCTGAAAAGTTGGGTGAAAAAAGTTAAAAATCTTTAAAGATTAAATACTTATAGTGCTGGACGGTAGAAAAAGGCTTAAAGGGAAACGAAAATTAATACTCAACACGCAATATTTATATATTTATTTGAAAATAATTTTTAACTTTATATTGTCAAAACGTGGGAAGTTCATACACAGTCGAACCTCTATGCAAAAAAGTCGCTAGATACCAAAATAACTTCGTTATGTGGAAAATACGTTAAATAAAGATTCATTTTTTACTATACTTTATATCATTGGTTCCAGAGAAAAGTTGTGGCCGCGGTAGCCTAGTCGTCAGGGTAACGGACTCCTGGCCGGTGTGTCATGAGTTCGAACCTAGTACCGCTGAAGACCCGCCGTTTAGGGGGCGATGCACGTTAAATCTGTCGAAGCTCAAATATCCATCCGTTGGTGTGGTGTGGAAGTTAAGAGAGGGGAGTGCCATCTCAGGTGTTGTCCTCATCACTTGACCTTGGTTCAAAATGAGGAGATCCTGTCGCCAAAAGCCCTCGAATAGCTGAATAGCGCGACGTTCACTTACTCACCCTGGAAAAAGCTGGTAAAATAGAGAGATTCGCAAAATAGAGGTTCGTTAAAGTGGATGTATGACTGTACATGTAATGTAGTTGTGGCTGAAAGTCAATCAAGACGTCAATTTCCTCATATTAATTACAATTACGTATTTATGATTCGTCCAGACAACACTTTATGCAAGAAAACTTGCTCAACTGTATAAACTGTAGCAATAACGAACGACCGAAGCATTTGACGTACGAAAGCGTTCTGTTTTCCCTCACACGCACAATCCCATGCCCTCAGTTTATATTTTTAAAATCTGAAAGGTTTCGAATGATTTCTTATACACACGATATACATATTTAAAATTGAAGCATTCTGATTGATTAGATCTTGTGGCTGATGTAATACTGCGTCAACTCGTCACATGATCACAAAAGCATTTTTCATAGTAAATTTTAAATGTATTATATCAATTAGATCAAATATATCCCCTTCATTGTTAAAAATATATTACTATAGCAGTTACCCACCCACTTTGCTTGGTATTTTGCGATGTTGAATGACTACATTGTTAGTTTTGTTCGTACCAAAAAAATTGTATTCAAAAACATTCTTTTTGCCCCTGCGTCTTGATTTTAAAAAAGAACAAGACTTGAATTTCAAAAACAAGAATTTTTATTTGTAACACTCGCTTCCTTGTCAGTCGATTGCCTCAAAGTCTGTTCTTTGTACTTAGTGGATCTCTACTCAACAAAAGAAACTTTCCTGTCAAATTTCAAGTGTGTAGGTATAATGGCTCAAAAAGGGGATATTTTTATCTATAGCGTCCTGCCTCCTCCTCCTCCTTTGGTCGATTTCCTTAAAACACGTTCTTAAAGGATATCCACCCAACGATAGAAACACGCCTGTCAAATTTCAAGAATGCAGATTAATAATTAAAAAACGAGAAATTTTGTGCATCACGCCCCAATAATCTCTCCTTAGGAGTCGACTTCCTCAGAACTCTTCTTTCTGCTCAAAAAAGTGCCACATTTCAAATGTTTCTTAATGTTCCGTGATATATCGTGATGAGTGAGTGGCTTTTTCCTTCATATGTAGAGAGATTTTCTTTTTAAAATTCCATAAATTCGTGAAGTTTATACATTTTTAATGTACTAATCGTGTTAAAAATTGATTTAGCTGACGTTTTGTTAGTAAATTTCATCGATATTTTTCGTAACAATTATCGTAAATCGATATTTTTTATCTCTAATTGTTTTCTTTAATTCTTCTAAATCGAGCAAATGACACTTATTCCGTATTGCTTGGAGGGAAAAGAAATAAGAAGGGGGAGAAACATTTTTCAAAACTTTTTAATTACATTCCTCGCATCGGTATTGTTTTCGATAATTGGATCTATTGCTCCTCCTATCTTTTGAAACGCTTTCTCACTTTATATCTGGGTTTTGTTTTAAACAGAATTCTAGAAAACAGGCAATCTACTTTTTTTTAAAAAAATAATTTTTTAAAGAAAAGCCTTTCTTTTAATGCGAAATCAATACGTATTAAGGAAAGAATTCGTAAAAAGAGTTGGGAGTAAAAAGGGTGGAATAGTTAAGAGGCGCATCCTGGGGATAAAGGATATTGTTACAGTGCTTTTATTCTTTTTTACTGTCGTTGTTTCTTTTTCGCTCTATTATTGACACTTTTGAGAACATTTCGCGGTAAGTTACACAGATTTATATTTATATATATTATATACTCTGCAAAAATTACTCTGTTTCCTTTTCTTTTTCATTTTTTCCCTTCCGACTTCGTCCTGCCCTTTCGTGTCCATTTTTAATGCGAGATTTTGGCGATGGAATTACTCTTAAGTGCTTTTAAAAAGCTTTAAAGAAAGAAAACCTTTTTTGCGTGCATTTTGCTCTTCAACTATAAGCTGATAAATAATCTGAACTGCAATGCAATTTTTTCCTACTTGCCATTCTTAATGTGGTATGAACAGTCATCTTAAAAGGGGGGGGGATGACAGAACTTTTTTTTTAACTGATTATTATACAAAAACAAAAATCCATTTAAATAAAATACAGAAAAATTTTACTTATTTTTTTTTAGTAAAGTACAAAGATGTTAGTAATTTTAGTGATTACTGTGTTTAGTGTAAAGGCACAGGAATTTTAAAACTCTTTGTGTTGAGAAAGCCGTCTAAAACGAATTGTATTAAACTCATCATGAATACGTCGTGACCTAAGGCCACTGTGTAGTTTGAGAAACCGAATAAACAGACATTGTTATAAAACAAATCAATTGTATTTAGTTCAATCAATTTTACAACCCATCAAGATTATGTTGTTGTTGTTGCTTATGCCACCTGATCGACAGTAACATCAGATCAAGGTCCACGAAATTCATCGCGGCTAAGGGCTAGAATTTTACGCCTGTCGTTAGCCTAAGCTTTGAGCCCCCATGAAGGTGATAGTACGATTTTGTTCGATACAACACGATAGATGGCGACACCATTCGGACCCCACTGATTTAACGAGCGCGTACTCCGTGTGTACTCGGCGAGCGTTTGGTGACATCGGGCATCGAACCCAGGCCTTCCGGTCTGTAGTCTGATGCTCTAACCACTAGGCTACCCACGGCTCAAGATATTAAGGCATCAAGATTATAAACCAAAGGAGCAATCAAATTAGTTAACTATCTTAAATTCGTAAGGCAAGTAATTGAACACTTGTCTTAATAGGATCCCATCGAAGAGGACTCTTCGGATCTTTCCTGGGTCTACTGTACTCCAGTCTAAAACAACTACTTCCTTTCACCAAGACTTCCGAAAGGCATTTCGCGAATAACAGTGTAGTGACTTATTCTAACACTCACATTGCTAAGATTTAAATAGCAAATCAAGTTCAGTCCACGTAAGGCGGTTTTAAACTCAAACAACAGTTAAAGAAGTATTTCCCTAGAGCAGTGGTTCTTAAACTTTCGATTGCTGCAGCTTCCCTTTACGTATCAGCCTGACATCACGGACCCCCAAGATTTTGAACATCCCTCCCTGACTCCTAACACATGGCTAAATGATTTAAAGGTTTTTTTAGAGCAATTTAGTGTTCTAATCTAGGATGGCACTTTTCAATTTTTCCACGAAACCTTTCAGTGTCTGTGAAAAGAAGAAAATCTCAACGTTACATGAGAGACTCCGCGGACCACAGTCTAAGAACCGCTGCCGTAGAGCATTAGTGAAAGAACTCGAATAGGAGCCGTCACAATAGTGATGTTAACTGATTATCATTTTTGTACCTTATTTGATTAAGAAATAAATAAAAAATACTTGTATGCTTTTTTCTCTGAATAAATTATGATATGAAATTTATATTATTCAAATTAATGGATTTCAGGATCTACATTTGTTAATGATGTATTGTATATTTTCCTGCTAAGATAATCATATTATTGTGGTAGAACACATAAAAAAAAATCTTAAAGCTTCCGTTCTGAAATGCCGTTGGATAAGTATTAAAATTAAACAGATCAATTTAACTCTTTAATTGCCGATTAAGCGATTCGATCCCCAGTGCCACCATTTTTCACATAGGCTTGCATATGCAGTGTATTAGAGGGAAGGGGAGGGAGAAAAGACAAGATAAGCAAATTTTTCTCTGAAATAGGTACTCGTAAATTTTTTGCAAATACTGCCACTATCATTTTGTTGTTTCCAAAGCCGTCGGACTAGTTTTAAACAAAGCAGCACAATCCAAAGAAACGTACTTTCGAAAGACGGATATATCCGTCCGCGGCATTTAACGCATGGGTTGAGCGAGACGGATATATACGCTAGTGGCAGTTAAGCGGTTACCATTTATGTGTGTAATGATGTTTATTTTTGTATTTATTAAAAAATTTCAAATTCTGTACAGTTAAAAATTCGTTCTTTCATATTTGACAGATTCACTCTACGCTTATTTTTGCCAGGGATGCGTCGTGGCCACGGCAGCCTAGTGATTTTGCTCGCGGACTCATGGCCAGGAATGTCCATTTGTAATTTCGAGTGCTGTTACCACTAAAAACCTGTTATTTAGAGGAGCTGATTCGCATAAAATCTGTCGTGGGTCAAAGTCCTCACGTTCATGTAGTGTGAAAGTTAAAAGTGTGGTTACTGACTCAGTTGTCGTCCGCGTCGTTTGACCGTAATACAAAATTAATAGGTCCTTACTCCAATAGCTATCCTGTTGCTTTATGTGGCCGAGTGGTCTAGACATCGGATCATGGCTAGCGTGTCATGAGTTCGATCCTAGTACCACTAAAGATCCGCCGTGTAGGGGAGCGATGCACGTTAAATCTGTCGAGAGCTCAAACGTCCTCCCGTTGGTGTGGGGCGGTAGTTAGGAGAGGGGGTGCCAGCTCAGGTGTCGTCCGCGTCACTTGACCATGGTTCAAAATTACGCGGTCCGTCGCCAAAAGCCCTCGTGTTGCTAATCAGTGCGACGTTAATATTCTCTCTATCTCTCTCCCTGTTGCTTTATGAGTGAGTGAGAGTGATGTCAACGTCATACTATAAAGCTGTACGAGAGCTATTGGTGACGGACATCGTGATTTTGGAACTCGGTCAAGTGACGAGGACGACACCTGAGCTTCCACTCCATTCCTAACTTCCACATCACACGCAAGGGAGGACGTTTTAGCTTCCACAGATTTAACATGCTGCTGTCTCCTCAACACGGCGGGTCTTCAGCTGTACCAGACTCAAACTCATGACACACCAGCCACGTAACCTTGACCATGATCTTCTGCGGCCTTCTCGTGTTGCTTTATAGTTGCGACGTTAATGAGCACTCATTCGTCCATCCAATTTTCATTAGATTCTCCTCTGCGTCATTTGTTCGTCATGCATTATTCTTCGAAACGCTTATTACTACTCCGGCGCAGCTCTTATTTGCACGAGGACCAATCACTTTTTGCTCTCGTGGAAAGAATAAACAAATGCAATTGGGCCTTAGCTTTCCGTATACATACAGAAAGAAATGAACTTATCCATCTGCCTTCATTCTCTCGCATCTCTAATCAAATCTCAAAAGAAGTGACCTTCAGAAAACTTTTCCGTCAAAGGGAATAAATACAATTCGATTTTCTTCTTTTTTTTTTAGTCCCTTATTCCCTTCGACTCAAAAGAAGGGCAGGTGTAGATCACTTTTCCTAATTACTTCTCCGATCTGGCAATTCTTTCGTGAGCAGAAAGGAACTATTACTTCCCCCTTTTTCTGCCTCCATCGTAGACTTCTTTTCCTACGATTCTGAGTTACGAGGAATCGATGCCTGTTGTTATTGTGTGTTTCCATATACAAAAGAGTTAAAGTTGCAGACGACGGAAATCTTTTGCGAGAATGTTTTTTTCTTCTTTGGATGGGGGAGGGAGGAGAAAATAGGGGTTTATTTTTGGAATATTGCAAAAAAAAAGTATTTTCAGAATCGAAATCTTTTTTTCAAACCCTTCTGTTGGAAATTTAATTCGCCAAGTCAACTGAAGAATTTAATTCCTTTTCTTTTTTTCAGAAAAGTTCTAGTTAAAAAGAAAATTTTGCGAGGTGTTTTTCTTGAAGGAAAGAAATTGATGTTTATTCTTGGAATGATGTGAAAAAAAGCGGTATTTTCGTAATCGAAATGCATTCTGTGGGATTTATTTTTTCCCTTGGTGTTCTCTGTGTAATTCGCAAATCATCTAAAAGAGCGTGCGCATTTTTTTAATACTTACGGGTGGGACGTTTGAGAAAATTAAAGGTATTGTGAGAGTTAGGAAATTAAATAATTGGTTTATTTACGTCACAGCTATTTTTCATAATATATGCATTTACATTGAAGTTATTCGAAATATTGGTTATTTCATAAGAATTCAGAATATGATATTTGTGTGGAAGGAGGCCACACACACACACAACCGTTCTCTTCGGTGTTTTCCACAAACTTCCCACGACTCCATGGTCTTGGGATGGGGGCGATTTCCTTCTGACACCTCGAATTTTACTCGGAGTTTCCGAGTAAAAGAAATGCAGTAAAGAAAAAGTACTGTACAAAAGTGGCCCTTAACCGGGTGCCGGAAAGTGATTGATCGTAAAAATAATAATGTTAATACGTGTTTTTAAAAAAATCACACACAGATATTCTGTTTGCGAGAGAGACCTTAATAAGTACCATGCTTAAAGTTTATATCAGGCATATTTATAGCACATACAATGACTTATGTACAGTGACGAAACAGTGAATATTAGGGCTCCCCCGCGAAGTCAGGTATTAGGCCCCGAGTCGGATCTTACAAAGGATTGCAAACGTTTGGGGACCTGCCCCCCCCTCGCGCACGATGTGGGGTTGTACGTTACGCTTATGTAATCATATAAACATTATAAGCCAAAAGCCCAGTGGGATAAATACATTACTGTCACAAAAAATCCAGGAACAATTTCAGATCTGACAATTGGGTGAATATGTTCAATTATTGAGATTCTTCAGAATTTTTCCGAATAAAAAAAAGTTTTTGTTTATATGTATATGTTTCTTTTTTTTTTATATAGGTTTGTTTCCCCGTGTGATTACCTTTATTGCAATATTTCCTTTAAAATTTTTAATGATTTGATATATAACAAAAAATATGTGCATGCATTACAATATTGCAATGAGTGTTTTGGGATCTTGTTAGATTATTGAAAAATTTATCATAAAAGATAATGAAGAAATACTTATTTAGTTATAGATTAAGTCAGTGGCGTAATGTACACCCCGCATCGCGGGGGAAAGGGCAGGATCCTAGGTGCCCCAAAGCCTGACTGACGCCAAGTACGTATTTAGCAAATTTATAAAATATTAAAGTCAATCAATATTCTGACTTTGCAGGAAGAGGAGGACTGATATTCTCCGTTACGGCACTGGATAAAATGAAGCAAAAACTAGTCCTGTATTATTTTTCCATTTGTATATATTCACTTTCTTGAAGAACTCTTTAGAAAAATGGAATTAAATTATTGTCTCGTTTTTATGTCTAAGTTAAATGTTTCTAGTACAATTACATAATTATATTCTTTATATTTAAACATTTGCTTGTGTACGTGATTAAAAAACGGTTCCATTCTATGGTGGCTTTTATAAAATATAAACATAAATAAAAAAATTTTAGTCTTGGATGATATATATCATTCCAAACTTAGTGAGCACTTAATCATAAATTTTTATGTAACAAAAGACATTTATAAATTTCAAGTTACTGTTTCCAAAAAAAGAGAGAATCGTTACTCGTGATATTGCAAAAGAAAAATATTCTTGGTTGCCTTGATACTTCAATAACTTTTCGTTTCATTTTCGATTTCTACCACATACAAAGCACAGAATTTGGGACTGGATTTAAAAAAATAATTAAATGTATTTTTCGATTTCAAACACACACACACATGCGTTAGTTTAAAGAAAAAGATATGCTCATTATTTTTCTCCTTATCCATTGAATTCCAGTCGTGCGGATAATTTAGTTTCACTTGCATTCATTTCTGCTCTTCTTTGCACACTTTTAAACTGTCTCTGAATTCTAAAATATAAAAATTTATTTCATCTGCTAAGAGCTTTTCGGTATTGATTTCCATTTCCTCGCGAAATGACTGATGATAAACTTGCGACCGAACGCTTAGAATGTTTGAAAACATTCGAAAGAAGAAAGAAAAAAAGGACATTGGACAAAATCGTCTGTCGCTTCATTAACAAATCGTAACGACGACTTGCTACCGTACTTATTCATTCCACACATAAAAATGTTCGAAAAAGAACGCGGACTCCTTCAAAATAAATGGAAGTCTTCGAACAAAAAGAAATCAGCTGTTGAGGCCAGCCGCCCGAATTTAAATTAATTCTCATTCCTTTCGCTCGTTCTGATGGTTTAATTTTCTTTCTTCATTGTTCCTCTTCACTTCAATTTTCCTTTCCGTTGCCAAAACCTTCTTATTTTTAACTTCCTTCTGGAAATTAATTTGATGCCAGTATTTTTCTATATTTTTTAGTTCATCCTTCCGCTTTTCTCAGCATTGCTTCAATATTTTTAAACAGCTTTTCATGTGGAATTCTGAGTTATATACTTTTACCTTTTTCTTGGTTCTAATTGAATTTTACTTCCATGTTGTATTAATGTGTTTGAAGAATGACTGTTCTAAGCCCATTAAATTTTTTGAAAAAGAATTGTTTTCCTTTAGTTGTTTTTTAGTTTTTATCTCGCAGCGTGAAAGAATAAAGTTTTATGATTATTGTTTCGAAATAAATGAGGAAAAGCGATTTTGCATATTTTTATTATACTTTGTAGATCCGTGCGAAGTTCTCGAGTCATTTGTCAAATTTCGATGTAGCTAATAAATGGGATTTTAATTCTTCAATGGATTTTTAAACAAATTTTCCGTTTCTCGTTGCGAAATGGCGCGTGTGAAAGGGCGAAACATAATAGAAGTTCCCATTATTTCCAAAATCAGTAAAATAACTCTTTCCCTCTATTCTTTCTCATCTTGCAGTATAATGAATATTTTATTTCTATTCGTCGTTATAGTTAGAAAGAGTTTTAAAATGAGTTTGGTATAAGAAAGAAAACGATGTGTTAAATGTTAATAATCATTTCTTCTGTTGCATTTTATGCTGAATTTCCTTAATTTCATTTTAATCAAATATTTTTCAAAAACTCAATCGGCTTTTTTTTTTTAATTCACTTTTATACTTGTAGATAGAAAATAAGTAGAATGTATGTATATTAAATATTTAAAAATATCATTCCCATGAAGATTTAAATAATTGTCCAGAAACTTGAATGTTATTATGTACAGTGATGTAAAATAAAACGGATAGCGAGTTTAAGTGTCTCAAAAGGCCATTGAATATGTGTAAATAAAAACTCTGGTTGTTTGGTCAAGTTCAACTTTATTGACGAAATACTTGGTAAAAAGATTAATAACCAAAATAATCGTCATTACTATCTAAGATTTTTTATTATTTATCAGGTGAGGAATGGAAGCCCAGTGGCTGAATGGTTAGTGCATCGCGCTTCCACACCACAGGTCCGAGGTTCAAACCCCGGGCTGGGCAAGGTTGACTCAGCCTTTCATCCCATCAGTGGGTCGATAAAATGAGAACCAAGCTTACTTGGGGACCAAATACTGGGGGTTTCGCTTCAAGACTGACCATCTGATCGGAACATCTGCTCATGCACCCCAGCGCCCAATGGTCACGTATACTGAGATGGGCACAGTAGGTCAACCTATACTTACTACTTAGAATTGTCGTGTAAAGTCCACTTTTTATCACCCTTAATGATTTTGCGCAAATATTTCTTTTGTTCCGAGAAGGTCAATTCATGCAAATATCATAAGATTTTGTCATTTTTGAACCATGACGATATGACAAATCCATTTATTAAGGACACCTTCCCAAATAATTTGATAATCATTTTAGTTTGACGTGCTCATGGCTTTTCTCTAAAGTTATTTATTCCTCACAAAAAGGGGGGGGGGGGTTAAAATGGGCATTTTTTAAATTGCTTTTCAAAATGTTAATCCCCCCCACCTTCTGTATTTTTTTTTTTTTTAATCATGTTAAAAATTTTGTATGTTACGTTGTAGGATAAAACATGGTGTCTTCTAATTTAACGTGATATATTCATAGAATTCATTTCCTTGTTAGGACTAATTTTCCGTAGCATTAGGTAAAAACGATATATTTGGGTAGAGGGAAAAAAAACATGCATAAATTATGTTGTCCCTATTAAATAATCATTTCGTAAATTATTGTCGGAAGTGGAGTTTCTAAGAGCATTATATTTAATAGGAGAGAAATAATCTTTTTATGTTTAATTTAAAATTCTTTCCCCTAAACAATCCGGAGTAAAAGCTTTGAGTGAGGAGGGAAAAAATGCGTGTATAATTATATACTCTTTTAACAGGACTTGATTTGAATGAATAACGAATTACATCCCTGATGAAATACAACTTTTTAATAGTATCTTTAACATTATGATAGCAGCCTTGCTGAATGAATTATCGTATGTTCTGAATTTAAAAGGAGAGGGGAAAGATGGTTTTCCAACTTTCCTGCCACATCCCCTAGTCCTTCCATTAATTATGAATTCCTCTCCCATTCGAGAGAAAATGGCGTCTTTTGTTGCACCCCCCGCCGGTCCTCTCTAATGGGTTGCTGAACGCATTTATTTGTTGGAAGCGAAGGAGAATTTCGAAGAAGGCTTTGCTGGGAAATACGAATGTTTTTAATGATGCACCCCCTTTGCCATTGATTTAAGCGTTAACATCATCTACTCGCCCGGTGTGTTGCGTTGTTTTCTGCGGAGAATAATTATCTGCTTTCCAGGAGAGGAGCTTTCCTACAGCTCAACTCCACTCTTTTGCCATTGAGTTCTATTGTCCATTGTTTGCTGCGATTGGATGGCTTTTGTGTTCGGTGTGGCTCTTTACTAAATCTATTACATTTGTTAGAGAACGAAGGGGGTGGTGTTAAAAAAAGGAGGATTCCATTTTCCTTCTCGTGTCGAAATGTTGGTGTGGTGAATCGTTTGCATTTTTCTATTTCTTTAAGCCTTTTGATAAAAGTGTAATTTTTCCCCCAAAACTTTTCATTCTCAATTTTTTTTTTTAAATAAGTCATTTAATCTTTAAAAACATGTGTTAGATATGAATATAATCCTGTAAAAATCGTGTCCATTTGTTAAGATTTTTATTTAATTTTGGAAATATCGAAAGTACCAAGTAGCTAATGATGAAACGTTCGGATATGGACAGAAAATTTTCAAAATCGCCTAGTAGTTAATATTCACGAAGTTGTAGATATGCTGTAATTGCCTAATGTTAGATAAATGATTCAGAACTAAAATTAGAGAAATATATTTAGTTCAAAAGTATTCTCAATACAAGCATCACGAAATAAGAAAAGTTTTTTAATGCTTTTTTCCTTTTGCTTATGATATCTTATATTTCACTCCTATTATTCGACGTTGAATTAGCTTTCAACCTTTTTATGTTAAAAAGAAAAAACTTGAAAATATATATGCCAGCTGAAATTTTGTAACGTAATTCTTGAAGCGTTATAGGATAAATAGGTGTGACATTATGGTATATTCCTTTCTCAAAATATGTTCCTAATTTAAATTTCTAATATTTGACATTATGCGAAGACAGCTTCAATAATATCTGTAACAGAATTTCAAAATAAGGAAAATTTTGAAAAAGCGTGAAATTCACTGTTGTGTGTCGTGGTTGAGTATCCAAACTGTATAGATTCTCTCCTTGTTAAAGTTACTGGCGGTGTGTATGTTTTTGTATATTGTGTATAATGTTGTTTTGGTAGCGTTTGCCTCAACAATGAAGAGAATATAATATTTATTTTGAACTTATTAAAAGAGTAAGTTGTACTTTTATAAATAACATCCATTGTGAATACGTTAATTGATATCGTAGCTAAATGGATTGCTTTTTAGTGGACAATTCACGATAATTCCCTTCAAAGGCATTATTTTAAGATCCTTCTTCTTGCATTCCTCATTTAGAATTGTCAGATGTGCAAACACAGCGGTTCAACTATATTTTATTATTTAACGCCGAGAATACGATATTTTACTCATTTTAAATATAGTGCTCACTATCGACAGGTCTCACTGGATGTTTGGTTCTTTTCCTACTGTTCCATTTGCACTTTTATATGCCTGTGTTTCGTAATAATTTAATACAGCATGATCGATTATCCTTTTTAGATTTTATTGGATGAAAGAACTCAGAAATTGTGTTTCCTCTTATTTTTATTCTTAACTAATACCATATTGTGTAATGGTTTCGGTTGTCAGTTTCTTGACTAATGTCAGTCGTTGTGAGTTCAAATCCTTGTTCTGTCAAAAATTGGTGTGAAAAATTTTGTATGTTAAAATTCTGTAAAACTTTAAAGCAGCGGTTCTTAAACTTTAGATCGCCGCGGCCTCTATTTTATGTTTCAGCCTAACATCGCGGACTCCCAAGATTTTGAACACCCCTTCCTGGCCTAATATTCTTGATCAAAATATATGATCTAGAAGAGTTTTTTCATTGGGGTATAATTTAATGATCTATTGTAGTCGAAAATGCACATCTTTCAATTTTTCCACTAGGCTTTTTAGAGTTGGTAGAAGAAAAAAATTTCAATGTTATATGAAAGACTCCGATGACCCCCAGGAGTCCGTGGACCACAGTTTTAAGAGCCGCTGCTTTAGAGCATGAGCTGTGTGCGTAAGGAATCTTTTGTCGTTTTTAGATGCGGAGATTTTAAGTTGTTAAGTTTTATGAGGGGCGCGACCTACTCTCTGCGCCGGCTAGAGGTGTGGGGAGGAAGTAAAGGATGACTCGCCATAATACCTTTTAACTATTTAATTTAACACACAAATTATCAACAGACACAATTCTAATATTCAAACTAGAAGAGATGTTCCCACTTGGACTTCACCACGAGAGACGCGAATTATGAGAAGATTGCTGATATATTGAAGCTCCTTTTATGGGATCAATCCATTGCTCTAAATATTTGAGTTATAATTTAGCTATGGTGACCAATCGTCACTTTAAAATCTCCAACTATTTAATGCCTGAAACGCGCTGTCAAATATAATAATACCTGATCGGTAGCTATCTCTCCTCGTCGTCAGATTCTCTATATTTCAATCTCCATATAACTCCGTCTATCCATCTAACTAGCTAGAAAACCTATTCTATGTATTACAGACCTAATCTGCATATCATGGTTTCTTCATCAAAAAGGTTGGTTGTGATTGATTTCAATTGATAGCCCAAAGATTTCCCAAGAGGATTAGTTGAAAGACGTGTATAGATCCGTCACAGTTTGTCGCAAATGGCCCTTTTGTGACTCTAAAATGATAATAGTTAAAATTAATCATTGCCAGGTCAAAGAAAATTGTATCATTTTTATTCAATATTGCGGGTCAGGTGTGTGTATTTCTTATTTAAATTACATAATTGATGTGCGCTTTATCCTCTTCAAAATCAAGAGTTAGCTTTGAGTTTGTACAATGTACCTTGTTGTACCCTTTTAATGTTTGTACCCTTTTGTTTAATTAAATTTAAATCATCTACAGTATTTTTGAAACATGCTCACTTTTTGTACACTTACGCACTCAAAATTTTTTGTCTATTTTAAAGTATTTCTTGATATTTAAATAGAACCGCAAAGTAGTTGTATGTATTATTTATTGTTGCTGCATCCCCTCCCTCCTGTACTTGACTGTTTATGAACATGGGGCTACAAAATGGCAAGAGCATATGTTCTACAAGACTGATGAGTATCTGCGTCTGGCACATAGATTTCTGTGCTCTTCAAACTTGCACAATTTATTCTGACCAATAAGAACGGGGAATCTCATCAGAACTTTTTCCCTTTCGATAAACATATCACTCGACGACACCAACAGCTCGTTGGCTGCACCTGCCTGCTATAAAACTATCCTCGCCGCCAGGACAGCACTTAAACGCAAATGACGGATCGTTAGCGTGAGTGGTGACACTGTAAACGCTCTGAAAATTCATTAAAATAACTATTTCCTTGCAAAACTTCGGGAACTTCCAAAACACCGTCGTTGCGCGTATTAAGTATCCAATAACCCACTAAAAAGATTATCGATCCTTTGGTGCGTAATTTGCTAATTAAAATCCAGCCCGTGGCACCCTCAACGCGATTCGTGTGGAAAAGCAAGAGCGTTCGGGGGGGGGGGGAGAAAAAAAGATTGGCCCTCAGCCAGAGCGTCGAATTTCTCCGTAACCTTGTTCCTTCCTTGCGTTGAATGTATTTTTGTTCGAAATTCGAATCTTTTCTGTAATATTTTATTTTGATTATTCGGACATTTCATCGTTCATGTGTTAAAAACGAAAGTAAAACATACATATCTAAATGGCCTAGGATTTTTTTTATATTTCGAAACTTGATATAGATATAAAAATTCTGTCAATGCATCTTCCTCTCTATCTGAGTGAAGGTCATTTTGCCATAAACGAGATAATGTTTCGAAACAATGGAAAAATTAATATGAAGTATTTCCAAGAAAGTATAGGAAAAATGAGTGGGGAAATTTTCGGTTCGCTACGAGGAAATGATTAAAATATTAATGCTGTTTTGTTTCAAGTTTTATGTAGTTCTGCGTGTTATGGAGATAATGTATTTTTAATGGTCAGAGCACACAAGATAATGTTTGTTCTTCTAGCCGATTGGGTCCTTTATTCATTTCTGTATCCTTATTTCTAGAAAGATCAGACTGACGTATGCTGTCTTATGTAACTATGAAACATCTTCAAGGGGCCATTTCTTTTTCCTTTGCATCGATTTCCAATTTAATTTCGCGGTCCATTCTTCATATTTGTTTCCAAGAAATCATGTGCCATGAAAATTGTATGTGTTGATTAGTGTGATGTTCAGTGGCAGCGGTCGTTTTTAAATAGAATCACGCGATTTACAATGTATCAACTTTCGGGTGCTGATTCATACAGAAATAAACGTGGGGTTCTCAATTGGTTTTTCTTCATTCCTTCCCATTTATATGTCCATAAAGCATTGGATTTCTGTACTTTCTCGCGTTTTCCTGAATGAAGTATAAATGTTGACATTATAACTGGTTTATGCCTATAAAGAATAAAAGTAGAGAACAGCTGTACTTGCAATGTATTTGAAGAACATTGACTCTCACATCAACTGAGTTCGTAATGTTTTTTACTCATAGCAATCACACTGTCATCGTACATAATGTATTTCTTTTTGATAATCGATCGTATTTAAAGGTATTTCTTTGACATGATATGTATACCTTCTAATGAAATGATTAAGTTCGATTTTCGATATGTAACTGCTTGTGAAATGTGGTATTGCTTACTTTTTCAATTGCTGTCATGAAATTGTGGCTGGCTTATATTGATTTCTGTGTGCGTGTGTTATGTTTCTTGGTATAATTTGATTCAAAAGTTTATGATCAATAAAAAGTTTCTGTATTTCCGTGAGTAGTTTGTTATCAATAAACACGGCTGGTTTTAAAAAAGTAAATAATGAATAATTTTTATTACTGAATTATAAAGGATTCAATGTTGTATTCAATTTTTTTCGATGTTTGAGTAAATAATATAATAATAGAAATAAAACATGTACATTTTTAATGAAGATTCGCGCATTTAAAGATTTGAAAGGAAAAGTTCTAGTAAAAAGCTGTTCTAAATAGATTTGTATACGATTTTTGAAGATTTTTATCCATAGGGTTTAATTCAACTTTGCTGTAGTTAGTACTATGTAAAATAGGGGTCTTCAACCTTTCATGCCCAAAGGCAATATCAAAAAATTTACAAAGGTTACTAATTTCAAAAAATTGTGCAATCAGAAAATTTATGTACAAAAGAAGGTTTTTTCCCTCCAAGATTACAATTGATTCTAATGGACGAGATGGTGTTACGTTTTAAAATACTTTTTAATTCTCGTTGCAAAGAAGGCAAACATCCTTACTCTTATATTCGGCAAAAAAAAAATTCTGTGACCACTTTTCTTGAAAAAATCACTTTTTTCCTTCACTTTTTTCTTTTTGTTTGTTTTTATGACCTGCCATTGTGTACTCATTCAAAAACCATAAATGCTTCTGAATTTCAAAAGCTGGAATGAGTGTGAGTAATCTAGTTTAAAATCAGATATATAAAACCTGCTTATTAAACCAAAGAGGATGCTTACAACCATCTGTCCCTTTGACAATTGATTGCAACATTATTAGAAATAGAACGTTCATTTATCCTCCCTCTCTTTTATAGTAACGGAACGCTCAAGGTCTACTTTTGTGAAAGATTAATATCTGTTGCAAACCTGTTAAGAGAAAAAAAATCCACCCTCTTTCAAAAAAATTGTTCAAATTTCATTTTTTGTCAAATTGTTTTATTTCAAAAATTATTTGAAATTTTTGAAAAATTTGTAATTTTTAGAAAATGTTATCCCAAATGGATGTCAATGAAATGTTTAAAATATCAAGAATAATAACAGAAAAAATTAAGTCTCACGATAAAAAGTTGACAATTTCTCTAAAAATTGTCTCAAATTTTCATTTGAAGGCGATACACTACAATGCCTTCAGCGGGCCATTAGTGACCCGCGGACCACGGGTTGAAGACTCTTATTGTAAAGGAGTAAACTGTTCTAATACGTGTAATAACTATACAATTACACAATTGTCAGAAATAATTTTGCGTATTCCTACACAAAATTCCTTAAGTATAAATGCAGGGGAGAACATGCTAAAATCAAAATATTTGAAATGACCTACTCCTAATGCAGTTGTAATCGGCTTTCCCTTCTCACAGGTGCGATGCGCGCCATCTGTCGCTCAAGGTGACAGATGTTTTTCGCACTCGTGTTGCCAAAGCATTCGAAACAAAAACAATGGAATAAACAAACAGGTTGCTGTTGTTAACTGTTCCTGCTTTTTCTGAAAACGAGTTTTGTAAAAATAGAGTGATTTTCTTTTCTTTTTTTAAATATCAGGTTCAATGATATAATATATAGTAAGTACTATTGAGCATCCAACGTTTTTTTCCTGCAACAATCGGATGTCAACATGTTAATGTAAAATATGTTAAATGTTTAATTAAAAATGTTTCTTTAATTTTAGAAGAAATGGAAAGAAAAAAAAGGATTATGATTAAATAAGCTGTGTGAGTAGCAATCATATAACAAAAATTGTGAGAGCCGTTGGTTCTGGTGAATTTTAAAATTTTATGAACAAATATTTATGAATATTAATATCTAATAAAAATTTGTTTTCATCAAAATAAATATCTCCATTGAGTGCACATTTTTTCCCTCATCATTTGGGCGGTGTGTTTTATGAGTAGTTAAGAAGTGAATAATAAAAAAGTAATATGTATTTATTAAGTATTTCTATTTCAAACGTAATATCGAAGTATTTTATCATTAATCGTTAAAAATAAAAACTGTCTATTCTGTGAATTTTTATAGTAATAATCGTTTGAAGGCATTCCCTTAAATTTCCATTTAAAAGCTAAAAAAGCGTGCGAATATTAAATATAAATCTTTAATTTTTTTTAGACTATTTCCCTCTGTTCGTGTAAAAAAATTTCACCTGTTTGTATTTTAAGAACGAAAAAAATCTTAATATCGTCATTTTTTAACGTTTTTTAATGCAATTCAAACCAATGCTTTAAAAAAAAAACATTTTCTTGACGTTAAAAAATTATTTAAACAGGATTTCCTCTGTTTATTTATTGATATATACGAATCTAACTATTAGCAACTCTATCCTAACTATTATCTATCTGTTAGCCCACGTGATGTGTATGATTTAATCATCTTTTTCTAGACTTGAGGGGAAAAAATACTAAACTTCGTAAAAAAAATCGAATGTTTTTGTAAAATTTGTTGAAAATTTACACAATTTTTTGCTTTACATGCAGTGAAATTTCTGCTATGTATTCTTTCATCCTTCCCCTCCTCGAAATAATATCTCTATAAAGACTATTTACAATTGAAATGAAATATTTAAAAATTTAGTTATTTGTTCAGTTGAATGCAGGAAATTAAAAATATATCATTCTCGTGGAATTTTTTTTTAATCTAGAAATTTTTCTCTTGGGGAGGGGAAAGGGAGCAATGGGAATGCTTCAACATGCCATTGAACCTCATACTGACTTGCGAAGAGAACTGTAAATCACAAACCCTTTCGTCGAAACCGATTTCCATCTGCCTTCGCATGAACCTTATTTATAGAGGCAATAGTCCACCAGGTGGTGTGGCCTGCCTCCAGCTGTTCTTGCATGCAGCTGCTTTCTTTGTGACGACCTTGGCGCCGCGTCCTAACCTGTTCTGATGCCCATATCAGTGCATGCTCCTTCCTGTTTGTTTTGCCTTTCTCTGCTAATGGGCCATCACATATGCATTTATCGTAGTGCAGAAAGCACAAGACGGGGAAGGGGTATTAGTTATTCCATTTTTTTTTTTTTTTTTTTTTTTTTTTTTCAGAAGAGCTTGCTTTTGGTATAGGTGTTTTCTTCAGTATTTTATAGTATTCCTTTCTGAAGTGAAAAATCATAAGGTGACCAATCGCGCTCCTTCAGTAAGGACAGTCCTTCTTTTATAGGTTCTGTCCTTCCTCGAAAGGTGTCTCCTTTTCAATATTTTAAAACTAATCTTTTAATCTCCATTCCGAGATACCAGGCCGAACTGTAATGCGTCTGAAGAAATCAAAACACTGAATGTATATTTAAGTTCTGATAAATTAAAACTATGGGATTATCAACATGTTGAAATTGATAAAAGATGGGTGGAAATTTTAGACCATTTCAAAAATGAACACATTCCACTAATAAGTTACGTTTTTCTTGTTGAATTTTCGTTGTGCTGCCCAGGAACTAATGCAGTAGTTGAAAGAGTTTTTTCAATTAGTAATGATTTTTGGACAAGTGAAAAATGAAGATTAGATGTTGATACTTTTGCTCTCTCTCTCCAGTATGAAGAGTAAAATTCAGTATGAAGGATATTTCTTGCTCCGAAATTTTCTATATGTTAGATAATAATTTATTGACAAAAGAAAATTCATTCAATGGAAAAATACTCGTTAAGTAAATAATTTAAAGATTGTGTTTGTAGAGACTTAAAACCGTTTTTTAACACGCTTTTATTAGCTTCACTTACCTCAATGTAACGGAATCTTTTTTTTTGAACTCGATTTTTACCCACTTTAGAAGGTTAGTCAGATTAATTCGAAATTTTGCGCACTTGTGAAGGACCGATGACAATGCAATATTTTAATAATTTTGTTCCATTGTCCTGATCAGGACCATCAGGATTAACGATTTCCAGATTTAGCGAAAAATTCCAGATCTCATTTCCAGATTTAGCGACTAAATGATTAAGTCACAACCCAAAAGCTAAAATGCTTATGGTTAATACAAATAATTTCTCACGAACTCTTCGATTCGAAACGTGTACTTTTTATGTCTAATGCTGATGCAAGTTTCAGCGAGAATATTGAGCCCTTTTTAGATCATTGACTTTTTACACCTTCTTCCGCATGAAATATTTCAAACTTAGCTCTTCCAGATTTCCTTCAGTTGGCTGATTCTACAATTTGCAAACCAGGCCGTATCGACGCACTGATAGGGTGCGAATGGGTATTCCAGGTTCTAAAAAAGGATGCATTTAAGATAAATTCATCAATGAATAAATGATAGTTTTAAAAAAAACTAAAAAAGCACGCTTTTGTTGTAGATCGAACTAAAGCTTCAATTTATTTTTCATTTTTAAAAAAACTGCAAAACACGCTTTTATGGTTAATCAAACTAAAGAGTGAGAAATAATTCTTTTGTAAGAATAAAATGATTTACGAGAAAACTAATGCCATTGTGGTAAAAACGTGGGGTGCTTTTTACTACACTTTTACACTAAATCTGCAATTCGGAATAGAACTAGTGAGAAATTATAACAATTGATATCGAGCACACCACGCTTTTACCCTAATGGCATCAATTTTCTCGTTAATCATTTTATTCTTTGAGAATTGTTTTTTTACTGTTTAGTTCAATTAACTATAAAAGCGTGTTTTTTTTTTTAGTTTTTTTTTCAAACTATAATTTATTTTATTGTATTGATTGCAAGAAGCCGGAATGTAATTCTAAATCGTGTCGACAACAACTCAGTTTGCTGCTCTGTTACGATGCAAATTCAAGCCGGGTACCAAATAAAAATGTTTTAAAATTAGCCTTTGCTATGCTGTTCGAGTCCAGTGGTGCACACAAGGAGAGGGGGGGGGTTCGGACACCTCCCCCCCAAAACCCTTGAATTTTTTTTCGATTGATGATAATCCTATGTATATATAGAACGTAAAATTTAATTAAGTACTTGTAATGAACAATTTATTTTATTAATTAATGCTAATTATTCAATAATTTATTTTTTATTGTCTTTTTGTTAACAAAATCAGAATAATCAATTGGTGTCGTCTTGAGGTATGATACGAGTTGGGGGACTTTCGACCATGGACTCCCCCCTTGAAAAAATTTTGTGTGCACTACTGTTTGAGTCTAAACTATTTTGAGTTGATCTGCACAAATTGAAGCTACTGTAGTTAACGGGTAGTTTCACGCGTCTTATTTTCCTTTGCAAGATGCATGACAAAAGCCTCATTGTCCTGAGCGGCTCTTCAAGCTGAAATTCTAATCTCTCTCCTAATTACTTTATTGCCAAAAGTTTTAAAGCTCTTTTATGTAGTTTTTGTCTCGATATCCAGAATTATAAAACCCAATGGCCTCCACACTGGTATAATTTAACTTTTCACATTAAAACTAGTATTGGAATTTTCTCGTCTCGCTGCTAAGCATTAGAGTTTTTCAAAGCCATTGTGCTGTTTTTATTTCACGAGGGGTGTTAATTGAATCAATTATCCTTAAGATTTTTCTTTCGCTTTCCTTCGTTTTTTAAAGAACTTTATTACCTTTTTTAAATGGATCTGTGTTCGTTAAGAAACAAATCGTGCTGTTGATTAATAAATTAAACTAAAGTGAGCATTTTATGGATTGAACCCTCATTTTAGCATTCAGCACCAACGACTGCACCAATGGAATTCAAATCAACTGCTGGAAATCGAATTAATAAATGATTCGATTTCGTTTGTAATTTTCTTTGATGTTTTACCTTTAAATGGTGCATTTTTTTTTTTTTTTTTTTTTTTAAGGAAAAGGGCGACTTTCACAGAATGATAACGCAGAAGTCATTTTGAATACCCGTATTCTTTTTTTCCCTGGCTCCTTCTATATAGTTAATACTATTTTCGAACTTTTTTTTTATCCAGATTCCTTAGTCTCTCCATTTCTTTCTTTGTTCGATTTTATTTGTTTCGCGGTAACAATGCGATTGCTAACGGATTCTGCTAGAATAAAGGGTGCAGTTACAGTTAGAGCTTAAAAAAAGAGAAATTTTTTGGAAGCAATTTCCGCCAGCTGCGGAATTTTTCTCCTTCCCATTTTCTTCACTTAGTTTTCTTGTAGACGATGTTTTTCCTTTTCTTTTAAATTTTTTTTTTAAATCTTTAGTGTGGCAAGTAAAGTTTACCACCTCCTCCCTCCTTAGTCCCCCTTCTTTTCCATTCTTTCTTAATCTTCCTCGTCTGCAACTTTTTAAAGTTTTCTTATATTTGAGGTGTCATTTGTAAGGTGGGTGGAAGGGAAGAAGCTTATATTCTTGGTTTTTCACCTTTTTTTTTCGCCCCCCCCCAAGCGACATTTTTGAAAGGGGAAAAAATGGAGCGTGATTTTTAGTGTAAATGTCTTCCATTTTCTTGTTTTCTTTTACTAGGTCCCTTAATGAAAAATGTCAACATGAGCGCATTAATGGCAACTCTGCGTTTATTCTATCTCATGCTCGAAGAGAGGAGTGAAAGGGGAGAATTCTGGACGCGAATTTTGAGCGACTTTTCTAACTTTTTTAATTTTAAAATAAATAATTGTGCGACATGTCCCTTTTTTTTTATCTCCGTTGTCATAGCAATTTTCGCGTTATGTTTTTATAAATCTCTCCTTAATGAAATGGAAAACATCTTGCATTGTATGATGCAATTATAATTAATATTTCTTTTTTACGGGGAAAAAATTCTTTCCGTAGTAAGAATATAGAATAATTTTCTGCCTTATAAGGGATTCTAACCTTCTATTCTGAAAGAATTTATTAAAAGTGTATAAAATTTTCATATTTAATGATTTTCTGGGATCTTACATCTATTAAATTATTTTAATGTCGATATCGGCATTAGTATCTTGAACATGTATATTAAAATTATGTTGCTAAACTACTTAGACACTTATAAACTCGGGTGTTTTTTTTAAAACGCTGGGTTAGAAAATATTAATCTGTTTTGAATGCGTGCATATCAGGACATTCTCTGACGTTTATTTTTGTGATTTCAGGTGTCATCCTGTGGTCACAGTAGCTTAGTGGTTATGGTCACGAACGCGTGACTAGAGTGTCTTGAGTTCGAGCCTTATTGTTACTAAAGACCCGTCTTGTAGAGGGGCTGATGCGTGTTAAACTTGTCTAGACAGCATCCTCTCTTTTGGCGTGATGTGGTAGTTAGGAAAGAGGCATGCCGGCTCAGGAGTCTCTCTTGTCCGAGGTTCAAAATACGAGGTCCGTCGCCAATAGCCCTCGTGTTGCGTAAATATGACGTTAACAGCTGAACTGCCTCCGGCGTATAAATCTGTCTCGCCCAACTGGTGCGTCATGTGTACCGTAGACGTGTGTATCCGTTCTTCTAAAATACGGAAAGAATCGTATATAACTGCTATACTGCAGTTATAACTATCGTATTATTGCAGCTATCAGTAACAATATTCCGAATGCAATAAAATGACCTTGAGAGTGTTTGGAAAGGATTTTTTTCTGAGAAAAATTTGCTTATTTGTGCCATTTTTTCTTCCCTTCCCTCAATACGCTTTGTATGCGCGCCGATGTGAAAAACGGTGGCATTGGGGAGTGAATCGCGTAACTTTTAATCGGCAGTTAAGGGGGTTAATAAACACTCATTCACTCCAGTGTCTTCCTGTACATAGGGTCGTTTTCTTAACTGCTATAACCATCTTCAATATTCGTCATATTGTTCCCAAACTGTGCTGTTTCAAACCAACTGGTTGTTTTTAATTTCAGAAAAGAAAATATTGCAAATTTTTTATTTGTCGTCGTTTTTTGCTCTTAATTTTAAGTCATTTTTAACTATAAATATTTTTCCCTCCAATGAGCAGTTTTAAAGGTTTTGAGTGTATATTTATTGAATCATCATTATGAATTAAAACTTTCCATAGAAATGTCCCATACCTAGTAATTTTTGTGAAAATAATTTGATGAGATGTTAGTTTAATATTGAAATGCAGTTGGCAGAGGGATCACCCACAATTATTTTTATGTGTTATTTTTTATTATTTTGTTGCTTTATTATTATTATTGTGTTGAAAATTTCTCATTCTTTGTGGTACGGGCACCGGTAATCTTTGTTCATTTTTCTTTCAAATGAGTCACGGAAAAAGCTTCAACCGTTCCGAAAAGCGTCACCTCCCCAATCCTGGCTGGTATGCTTCACAGTGTTTTATCAACATTTGCAGTGAAAACACTTCTACAGAGCTACATTAAATCGCATCCATTTGTCTGAGTAAGATAAAATCTCGAATAACTGTCATTTCTCCGGTGCAGAACTATCTTTCTCGTTGCAGGCCTGGATTGAAGGAGAATGCAGTGTGTAGTACTCGGCGATTTAATTGCGCGCACCTGCCTTGGCAGATTGCCAGAGCCAGATTAGGTGTTCTGTCCACTTATTACTTTCAATTAATTTGTCACTCATGCGTGCATGACAGCGAACTGGCATCGCATTTTCTGGGTCTGAACACGAGGGATGATTTTAATACAATAACTCTTGCGTTAAATATACAAATACAGATTTTCCGAGAACGGTACATTTTGAGAAGAATGCATACAAGAATAGCATTTTGAAATAACAAAGTAGAGGCTCATTTCTAGCGCTCATTCTCTACGAGAAATTTTCTGTGCAATAAGAAATATTAGTAAGTTTATTTTGAAAAGAGATTTATATAATTGAAATAAGTCTGATAAGAGTTATGTACAGTGAGAATTGTTTAACACGAAACTGAGGGGACTGAAATATTTTTTCGTGTTAAAGAATATTGGGGGGGGGGGGTGCATATACAGTCGGACCCCCCCCCCCCCCCCGATTTAACGAATTCATCGGGGCCGAACATGTTATTTGTAATATCGGGGTAAAAAAAAAATTTTACAAATTTCTTGCAGTAACTTTTTGAAAAAAATATAAAATAATAATGTGAAAATAAGCAACTACACAAAAAATATCCTAAGAAAGAGGATACACATTTTTTATTCAGTAGCTAAACATATCAATTGGAAATTTTAAAATGCTGACTAATAAATGTTTTACAAGCTTTTTGAACGAAAGAATTCTTTTTCGACTTTGCTGCTTACAAGGAAATTTTTTCTAATCAAACTAATAAATTTTTTTCGGTTGCATAAATAATTCGTTAATTCTGGGTTCATTATTCGTTAAATAGGGGGTTTTGCTTTCATTTTGATTGGGGGGGGGGGAGTTCGTTACATTGGGATCAGACTGAATCAACAAAATTAAGTTTATTACAGTACATTTTATTTACATAGATGGGTATATATGCATGTATTCAATAAAAGTCAATGAAATAAAAACCTTTGCAAGAACTGAATGAAATTTAATACAAAATTTTCAAGTTTTTTGAAAATCAAAACATTTTTAAGTTTTTGGAAAATAATCTGATATTTTTCTTTACATGGTCTTTTTTGCATCAAATTGACAACAAATTATTTGATATCGTCCATTTTTTCAAATTTATTTACTTATTTATTTATTTCACTACTGGAATATGCGTCTAAATAACTGCGCATACTTTTCGTGATATTCCTCGTTTCAGATGGCGTGGGAACATATTTAAACTATATTATTTATTTCTTTTTCGTCTTCGGTATCTGCATCAATGATATTTTTTGAGATTTGAACAAACTCCAAAATGTCTTTGTCTGGGCTGTACACACATTATTATCATTTACTGCAACGAATTCTTCCAATAATACAGTAGGATAGTCCATACCGTCTGGTGTTTTCCGTATTTTGTTCATTCACTTTTCATGTTAAACGATTTTCATTTCTTTTTACGAGGAAAAAGCATGAAAATGGATTGTTTGTCGAGACCGTTGTATTTCTTTTTAACCGATATTTCGTCTTAAGCGTTTTCGCGTTAACCGTATTTCACTGTATCTGTAATATGTATTGTATAATGTATATTTAAGAGGAATACTTTGGATTAAAAGATTAAGTTATCAGATAATAAATTAGAGTAATGATAGAGATATAGTCGTGTATCAGTTTTTACAGGATGTTTAATTCCATAGTATAAATTAAGAGTTAGAGAAATTTCTTCTAAATCAAACGGAGCTTCAGAAGTCCTCATGGGGTATGAAGTTCTAGAACGGAGTATTAAGTATCTGCTACTGTCGTCTTTCCATCATGTGATCAGTCAGGATTCCAGTAAATCTTTTTGTCAATATCAGTATTGTGACGTTAATTAGAATTGATTTGGCTATCCATTTCATTCCGTCCCCGTTTAGAGTTTCTATTCATTTACTTTACAGATTTTATTTGTAAATATAGGTTTTACGTGGAAATGTTTGTTTTCTGAAGCCTTTCGTTTGTGGTAGTTTTTTAGGCAGTGTGGAACTGGAAGTACTTTTTTCCCAATATTTGTCTCTTATTCGTGGTTTAAAATTTGGGGGGGGGGGGGGGGTATCAGAATAAAATTAAAACGAAGAGAAGTTATCTGAAGTGCGAACAGGATTCATCGAGTCAAAGATTCCGAAAATAATATGCCTTTCATTCATTCATGCATCATTGTTATGGAAATTAATTTTATGATATTTACCTGATGTAAAAAATGATGCGCCCTCATTTATGTGGTATTTGTTATTCTGAATTTCATTTCAATTGAAATACTTTTTTTTTCTGTAGCAGCGTTGCAAAGATTTTATTGTATTTTTATTGCCATTGCTTTTACTACCCTCATATTCAATATTTATATCTTTGATATTAAACGTAAATACATTCTTCAAATAGCGCTGTTTGCTTTTGGAAATGCCGCTCAGATAGATAGATACGCAGGCCTTTCGAAAAATTGGAAGGTATAAAAGAAAAGGCCCACTTCCCTTACAAAAACATCTTCGAGAAATAAGAAACCCGCATATTCTATTGTTTGACTTAGAAAAGCGTTCCCATCGCCATATTTGTTTCCACTTCATCATCTCCTCTAAAGAAGTAGTTGAAGTATTTTCTCCTTGTATTGCATCGTCTGCTTTATTTCTGAATAAAAGAAACGCTGAATTTCCCTTCCCCTTCTTTTTTCTTTTCACTGGGTATTTAATTTCGATTTTCCTGGATATTCTAACAGTTCGAAAAGCACTTTGTTATATTCCTCTATCTATCTTTTTTTCCCCTCGCTCTCTCATTTTCTTGAAGCTGTTTTCTGTCGTCTGTTATTCTTAGTATTTGCTTTTTTTTTTCTTCGAGCAAATATCGTCTGACGAGATGGGGTCGTTTTTCGAATGCTATGCTGTCTTTCCCTCTTCTCGTCCCTATTGGAACTGGATTGTTTGCACAGTGGAAGATCTTTCCTTGTATCCCTGGACGCCGCCCGTAGGGTTTTACATTAAAATCAAATTTAGAAGTACTGGTATCGTTCTGAAAAAAATCTATTCATTTAATATTTGATACATGTAAATCGGATTGCATATAATTGATTCATACCAAAAATGAAAGATTGGGGTGAATTAAAAGAATTAATTAATTCTTCTCCATATAATGAGCCTCTATTTTACGAACTTTTTTCTAGAGCCAAGAACATTTTACTACTTTCTTCGTAAAATAACCTCTAAATAGCGAAATGCATTTTCTAATGTACGAACTTTTTTCTAGTGATTCGATTTTTTTTTTCCCTCCCTATTTTTAAAACATTTCTGGGCATTTTTCAAATTATTCTCTTTTTAACAAATTTTATGGGGATCAATGACCTTGAACTGGTTTTACCAAGTCCTTGACTCCCCTAAAGCAATAAAATTGCCATAATTTTGCACAAAACAGATTTTTTAACAGTAATTAAATTTTTAAGGACACATGTGGTAGTGTGTACTTTAAATTACTGGTTATAAAATAATGAACTTTTAAATTTACTTGTAGGCTTAAAATAAGAAAATAGGTTGAAAAAATTCATTAATTCTAATATGAAATTATTTTTTAAAGTTGAACATACAATGTATTCCTGGACTTTTTTTTCTTTTCTTGTTTTTCTTGCAGATTTCTTTTTGATGGGTAAGATATAAAATGAATAGATATTAATTTTCGAAAAAAACGTGAATAATTACTTTTTAAGTGATATATAGTGTTTATGAATTTAAAATTTGTTTTATGTGCTTTCTAAAGTATATCAAAAGATAAATCTCTATTTAACGATTTTTTCTTTCGGGATTTGATTTCGTTAAAAAAATGTCCGACTGTACTTGACTGAAAATTGTTTCGGAAAGTATAACTGGTGTCTAGCGGTTGTTGGTGTTTTGATGTTCGAGTAAAGATCAGCCATAACAAGTTTTAAATTCAAATTTATTTCTCCCTTATACTTAATCCACACAACTAAAGGTAGGAAATGCAGCTATAGTAATTAATTAGAAGAGCAATCGCATGGCTTAAAGCTACTTAACATACAAGTATAATGTACTCCACCTACTCTTGGAGCACTTTGGACTTCTACGCTAGAATTCATCGTAATTATTTCTCTTAATTGTACGACCTCTGGTCGTAAATCTTAAGCACAGTTATATCACTTTTATTCGCCAATTATCAATAATCGACTATCCGTAGACTAACATCGCGTACCTAAATGTCAACGCTTAAATAGAACAACTCATTTGAATAAATCAAGTCTTCTTCGAGAGAAAGTTTTCAATAGAACATACAGTTAAAAAGAATAGGAAGATTCGTGGTTAGACCCGTTACAAAATTAGTGTTTGAAGTTTTTTGTATGTTTAATTTGTTACATATGTTACATGTATTTTTTCTTCTTTTTCCAGGTCCTCGGCTGGAAAATGTGAAACCGGAAGTGGGTTACCATGCCATTGCACGAGAAAATGGAAGGAACGTGGAAGTATCACCTAGGATACGTGTAGTCGATGGTAAGATTTTCCTATTTTGACAATATTAAGTATTTTTTATTATATTTAGTTTAGGAATCTACTATAATTATTTTTGTAAAATTATTACTGTATGTCCTGGAGATTTTGAAATTTGTAGCTGATGGTGACCTACGTAGAGTTCTTTTCTACACAGTTAGTATTTAATTAAATGTATGAACCACCATTTTAGTTTTAATTATTAATGAAAATCGGTGCTTTTTTCTTGGTTACTAAATTTTTATATTAGTATAATTGTCAAATGAGGACGTTTATTTCTTGTAAAATGTTGCTTAAATTTTAATGTATTCGCGAAGGAGAAAAAGAACTGAGGATTTTTAGGTTGTGCAAAGCAGAAAAGATATCCCCCTCAAAAAAATGTAGAAGTGAAAACGAATTATGTGTGGGGGGGGGATTTTATCACTGCAATTTTGTTTGTTGATAAAACTTGGGTATTTACCCGCTACTATTGTTCTGTTTATTCTTATTCTTTCTTCCATGCCTCACTACCCTCGAATTCTTGTTATTATTCTGATGTCAGATGATGTTTAAGTTCTTTAGATTTTGTTCGATTCTGTACCCATAACTTGCTTAGGATTCTACTAAAAGACAAGAATTCTCGCAGAATCTTGGTTTTTAATCTTTTGTTCCAGTTTTTTTGTCAGTGTTTTTTGTTAGTCAAATCAACATTTCGATAGCATTCAAAAACGCCACTCTTGTAAACAAAATTTTTGAATCAAAAAACGGCTATTTAAGATATATTGTAGGCATTTACATCTAAATCTGGACTATGGTTTCTTTGTTTAAAAAAATATGTTTTACTTCTTTCAACACTTTTAAGAACTTTTTGGACTTTATTAAAATTTTTAAACATTTTAAAATGTTATTTCTTACACAAAAAATATTCAAAATTTCAGTTTAAAAACTTTGTCATCAAATATTATGTATTTTACAGTTTTTATGTAAATGTTGGTGTGTTTTATGTTTACAATGTAGGAAAATAGATTATTTGAAATAAGATTGTTATTGATGTTTTTTACTAATTTTTTAAGTTTTGGGCTAAATTTTATCAATTTAGAGTGTAGTGCCAAGATTTGTTGACTTGTTTATGTGTCAACTTTAAATGAAGCTTTACTGGCTTTCTTAATTTGTACTTAAATTTTAAAAATAATTTTCAGATTTTAAAAAAATCTATTTGGCTATGTTTTTTTTTTTACTGGAAAAAATTAACCCTTTTTTTTATTAGTAGAATTAATAATATGAATTATTTATTGAATTATGAGTTTCAGAGCGGATTGTTGTTCAGTTTTCTTATTAATTGACTACCTTTCCATGAAAAATAATATTTCAATGTTTATAAGAAAATATATTAATATTTCTTTTTATTACTGTTCAACTTCACATTATGTACATATTTTGAGAATATTATCCTTGCATAAGTATTGAGAAGGTTGGAGTGCGAAAATGGTCACTTATTTATTTGGTTGGCAAGTGGATATCTTGACTTTCCTAGCACCTTTGAGTAATTCGATAACGCCATTGTGGGTGGAGTGTCCCTTGTTGGTTTTGTTCGGGGCGCGTGACAGTGACGGATGACAGCAAGACCTCAGACAGACAGCTGGAGATGGATGAGGCTGTTTGCTTTGCACATCTCACTCGACACGATTGGCTTCATCACTCCAGAGGGGGTGGGGGGGGACGAATATTTTTAGTCGGCTTTGCAGTCCTGTGAGAGAACTTATCTGTTAAGTGTACTGCTTTGTTACGCTTTGCTGGTCTAGAGTTATTGCATTTATTTTGTGTGGGGTGCTGTCTGAAATAGTTTTCCAGAAATGACAATAGTTTTGTTAAAAAATTGCATGCATGATTATGATGTGAATAATTTACAGTTTTAAAATGATTAGCCAAACGATGTGCAAAAACTCCTGTCATTAAATTATATTTTGCACTTTCCTTGAAAATTTTCCATTTTAGTATATCATTGTGCTGTGAAAATAGCTTGTTCATAAGTAATGTTCTCCAATTCCTGTCCTTATTGAACTCAGCGGCGCAACAGCCCATAAGGTCCAAGGCCTAGTGCGGCTATCTCAGTTTGTGTGATCTTAGACGCTGGGGTGCATGTGCAGATCTTTCGGTCAAATGGTCACTCTGAAGCAAAAACCCCCAGTGTTCAGTTCCCAAGCAAACTTAGTACTCATTTATCGACCCACTATAAAATTGAAAGACAGAGCCGACCTTGCCCAGCCCGGGATTTGAACCCCGGACCTGTGGCGTGAAAGCGCAATACACTACCACTCAGCCACTGAGCTTCAATTCTTGTCCTTAATGTATAATAAAACCGCCCATCCGGTATAGTGGTCAGTGAAGCTGACTGCGGTGCCGTAGGGACTTAGTTCGAATCCCGGAGAAGGCATGGATGTTTGTGTTGTAATCCTTTCTTCTGTCTGTGTTGTATGCCCCCGTGTTATACAATGCGTGGTGCACGGGGTTTGTAAATGTTAAACAAACAAAAAAATGTATAATAAAATGGCTAAGATTGTATATGCAGTCATTCTTTGAACTGTACAAGCATTCTTGAAATTTTTATTCCATACTTTGACCCAAATTCAAAATAACTCGTACAGTTTTTTTTTTTTTTTTTTTTTTCTGATTAATTTACCTACCAACAATCAGTAGATTCATTTTCTTCGAAAGGCATTGTAAAACAAACAAAACATAACTATAAAGGTTTAGTTTAAAACTAAAATTGTGTTTTTTAAAGCTTCTAGATGATTTTAATGCATGATATATTGATTTTAAACTTGCAGTATGATTTTCCTACACACAAATAATATACGTATGGTAACTGGAACTACGAATATGCAGGATGAACCAAAATCCTTGCCTTGGTTATGAAAATCCATCCAAACAACCGTTTTATTATAATAACTTTTGTTTCATTAGATAGGTCAATTTTAGTAGTTTTTGTGCCATAAATGGCGCATGAGACGTTAAATAATGCTGCTTAAAGGTGTAAGTGCACTTTTATTTTCCCCTCCATAACGAGATTTTTTGAATGTTGCTCTTTTTCAAACTAAGGTTAAACTCTAGCTTAAATTACTTATCTTTCCTGCGAGGCTATTGCAGTTGAATATAATGCATTATTGTCAATATATTCAGATTACCCGCATTTTGTTGAATCGAAATCAGCATCAAACACATTTTTGTGAAATAACTGCTTCAGATGTAATAGTTTTGTGATCACGAGTTAAGACAGAAAAATTATTATTCTTTAATTTTTTCTGAAAAAATTAAATGATAGATAGATAATGATAGAGTCTCTATCATAGAGCGGCGCCAATGAGCGTAGAGCATTTATACAAACGTTGTGGCACTATTTCTGTAACCATTTAATTTTGTGTAATAATAATTCTAAGTTACAATATTATACTGATTTGGTGCTGTGTCCTATGCATAATACCTGAAATTAAATGATACTTAGGTACATGTTTATTGGTTTCAAGTAAAAAGTAAGTACTAATGCACATTTCTAAATTATTTAAGTATGAAGACACGGAATAGGAAGATTAGGATTATTCATGTAGTTTCGTGGCCTATATCGCTAAGTAATAATTTTATTGAGTACATCCCTTCACATGAAATGAGTTATTTCCAAAATAAAGATCCATTCAATATATATTCTGTTTCGCAAAGAGAAATACAAAGAACAAAATAGATAATTTCCTAATAATCATTTCACTAAAAAACTTAAACATGACCAAGTGCTAGAAAGATCTTGGCTTTGTTATTCAACTAGTATTGGTAGTGTTTTTTGTTTGACTTCCAAACTTTTTTCTGAAACAAATTCTTAATACACAACCGGCTTTTCTGATTGGGAATACGTAACAAGTTGGTTAGAAAATCATGAAAATTCTATTGAACATATAAATGCAATGTTAGTTTGGTTGACACGAAAAGAAAATAAGTCTTTTTTAGATAAACAATTACAGGAGCAACTAAGAAGAGATACAGAATATTTCCACAATGTCCTAAAACGTGTTATTGCGGTTGTATAGCATTTGACTACAAGATGTTTAGCATTTAGAACCTATTTTTACGCCGGGCCATATATATCTGACATGTATTTTACGCGGGTCGCAACATGAGGATTAATAAAGAGGGGGAAGCTATAAGATCAAGGACATTTAAAATGTGAAAAATTGGTCAAAAATATAAAATCTCATAATTTTGGATCTTATTTTAAAACTATACCAAACTCTATCAAACAAAGCTCACAAAATATAGGTTTCATTCCCTTTTTACCCAATTACAGGGGAATTTTTCAATTTCCGTTAATCATTGATCCCAAGCCCATCTGCATTCTACTGTCATAAAAACAAAGCTTTCAAGTACTTGGATAATTTGATTTTTTCTTTTGACAAAGCCTTGCATATTTTTATTTCACATATTAATTTATCAAACGCAGGATGGTTAGCAAAGAGTTTTTATTGAACTACAGACTGAAATCAGGATTATCTGTATAAACTGTGTTCTTATTGCACAATTTTGTTTCAAATTTTTCTGATTTTATAAAAAAAAATATATGAACAAATAACTGAATTCATCAAAGAGTACATCGGAAGCATTTAAGAAACACTCTAACAATTTTTCTAATAATTCTTAAGTTTATCATTAACAATTTTATATATGTTTGTCAATATATAATGTATTAAATTTTATGGGATGCTTTTGTTACTTCTGCGTTTTTGGGACATTACCACCTGCAAAATATTTATTGCTGTTTCAAAGTTGTTTTTTAAGAAAACCAATTTATCTCGTCTTTAAATGGATCCTCAAGAATAAGAGCCATTGAAAGATTTGTGTTTAGTAATACAGTGACGAGAGAGAGCAAAATTATATTTTTTATAGATAATATTTTCACGACAAATCAAACAAGTTGTTGATCTATGTTTTTTTTCCTATGAAATAGTCAAGATCCCAATCGTCTTGAAACAGCAAATGTTTTTTAGACACGAGGGTTAGTTAAAAATTTGTTACACCAATAAAATGGTCGCTACTACATTGTTATTTGTTATCACTAGCCATTACAATTACAAAAAGAAAAAAAAATGATTTCCCATTTTCCAGCACATCGATAGCAAAATTGAAAGATTTGATTGCTTGATTGGTAGAATCTCGCTAAATTTTTAATACATTATTCCTAAATAATTGAATTTGTTATTTCAACGGACCTAGACCGGGCCACTCAGAATGGTCCGGTTGGCTACATGCGGCCCATGGGCCACAGATTGAGTATCGCTGATTTAGAGGTACCGAGGAAGTTTTTGGTTCTCCTCATAATGGTAATTTTATGGTTACCCTGAAACTGCTAGCAGAGTTCGACTCATTCATTCGTGAATATAATGAACTGCTAGACTTACGACCAAAATCTTTAACATCGTACTTATCAAAAACAATATATGAGCATATAGTTGAGATCATGGGCAAGCAAATCGTTAAACAATTA
Organism: Trichonephila clavata; assembly: GCA_019973975.1. NCBI lineage: Eukaryota > Metazoa > Arthropoda > Arachnida > Araneae > Nephilidae > Trichonephila > Trichonephila clavata. Next base: position 132,296 of record BMAO01024498.1, read on the forward strand.
TGTAACTCAAATAAATAACAATGGCACAAAGTAATTTACAGTAGTGATGGATTCAACCGCGCAGATTTGTCCCACAATTACTAACTTGCTATTATACTACGATAATGTTTCGGGGAAAAGTGTATGGAAGATGTGTCTCATTAATTAAGATTATTAGGCACACAGGTTTATATTTAATTATCTATAAGAATTTTTAGAAACAAATGGACTGCTATTGGATAATTGTAGGGGACAGTCATATGACAAGGCAGCCAATATATCCGGTCCATATAATGGTGTGCAAGCTCTTCTAAAAGAAAAAAATAAATAAATTTGCTAATTATGTGCAGTGTGCTGCACATTCTCTTAATCTAGTTGTGCATAATCAGTTAAGGTTGCAACTGAAATCGTGAACTTCTTTGGTTTAGTGCAACAAATATATGTTTGCTTTTCTACTTCGACCCATAGGTAGAAACTTCTAAATCGTGAACTTCAACTGAAATTTACCTTAAAAAGCTTAAGTCAGACGAGATGGTCTTGTCACTACCGATCCTTTTGTAGCCTCAAGAGATAAATATCGTAATATCATGAACATTCTTAAGACATTTAGTGACAATGAAAGTGAGAAAATTGATTTTCAAAAGGAGGCAGCAAATTTTTTAAATAAATTAACAAAACTCGAAACTGCCATTTTAATTATATTTTGGGAAGAAATTTTAGAAAGATTTTATTCAGTTAACAAAAAAAAAAAAAAAAAAAAAAAAAAGATTCTTGGGGTTTGGACATCCGTGAAGGGAATAAGTTCATTATGTCATTAAAAACATTTATAAGCAATGTACGATATGTAAATCAGATAAAAAATCAAGGAGTATCAAGACGCAGTCAAAAAAAATAAGTCTTAATGTAGAAACAGAATATAGTGATGTGAACTAGAGACGGGTTATTTCAAAATTTGCAGATAAATTCACTGATAAAGCTCTGTATTTGACAAAAAAAATTTAAAAGAGACACGATTATTGTAGCATTAGATAAGGTAATCCTTGATTTAAATAGAAGTCAAGTATATATATGCAGAATATATAGTAAGAAATTAAAATTTTTGAAGGATTTGCAATATCAAAGTAAGGAGAACGTCAACCTGGAGACTGTTACTATTACTGATTACTATTCAGATGATGTAGACCAACATTTAGTAAATGAAGGTGTTCAATTAAAAACTTATCTAAAACTGAGCTAGAGTCCTATACTTGTAGTGATATATTCAATTTAATTTTTGAAAAGAAACTAGTTCAGGTTTTTCCAAATTTGTATACTATTTTAAAGATTTTTCTAACGATCCGTATTACTAGCTGTGAAGCGGAGCTTGCGTTCTCTAAAATGCCCTACATAGAAAACAAATATAGGACAACAATAACAAATACTAGACTTAATTATTAATCACTTCTTTCTATTAATATTGATCTCAAAGACTTAGACTATTAATAAGATCCGAAGACTTAAAATGTGATGAGCAAATAAAAGAATATTCAGCATAAAAGTGTTGAAAAGCTTTTTTTTTTTTTTTGAAATTATGTTATTGCTTGTAACGTATTTAAATTGTTTTGGGGAAAAAACTCAAAGTTTAGTATATTTAAAATTTTTTCGCACACTAATTTTTTAGGAAAAAGGTAAATTTTTTAATTATTTAAGGGCCCCCAGATATCGTTAGCCCAGAGCCCCCAAATGTCACGGTCCGGCCCTGAGTAAACCTATATATAATTCTGTTCTAAAAATAAACAAAAGTAAAGCATTTTTTATAATTAGAGAAAAGGCTTTATTTTTATTGTATTGTTTCAAGAATATTCTGCAGTGAAAGAAATTTTCTCCCTTTAATATCATTTTTCATTTGAATTTAAAGCGCTTTCCGCGACTCTCCTTTATCCGGAAATGTTGTTTATGTTTTCTTTCTTTTTTTTCCCCCCACCAGAATGAAAAATAATTATATTTTCGTGAGGGTGAGGGCGAAGAAATTTCTTTTGAATCGCAATATTTAATTTATTTTACAATCACTAATGTTTTTCTTCCTCTCTTAAATAAATTTAGTGTTTAAAAGTCCAGACTTAAAAAAAAAAAAAAAAGAGCAAAGAGAGAAATAAACTTTTCGAGTCTTTGTTATTATTATTAAAGCACTTGCATGTATTTAGAAAAATCAATTCCGCATCATTTGTTTTCTCCCCGTTTAAGCAAAACACGAAGTTCATATGTTAATAGCGAATATTGATTGCTGATTCGTGCGTGCATTCATTTTGCAACACGTGCATTGAATTTGAAGTACTTAACTAACTTTTCATGAATAGAATTTGTTCAGAATCCACAGTATTTTATTTCGCCTGATATTCCCAAAATAATTTAATAGCAATGCCGATTTTCTGTAAAAAAAAAAAAAAAAATCACCTCTCGATACTGAATGAAAGCGCACAAATGGTAAGAAGTACTTCATTTTTGTAGAGTTCCCGTCTGTGGTTTAAAAATGAAATTTTGATGTAAAGAGTTTCAATTTAAGGCTACAATGACTTTTACTTGTTGTCTTGCAATATATAAAGATTATTGAAATATATTTCCTAATTTCTATTTGCAATGATAGGTATTATTCATATCCTGATTGGTAGTGTCATCTATTTTACTGATTTTTATTATATTATTCACTTTCCTGTTGAATAATTACATTGCATATGTTTGAGAAATAATGGAAATCCTTCATTATTAAGTAATTGCAGTGAATTTACTTTAGTTTCTCTGTCGAAATAGGAATATTTCGTTCATTCCGTATGACTACATATCTGTGAGTAAATATTAAAAAAAATCGCACTGCTAGTAGTTACTATGGATGATATAGTTTGGTAAAATCTATTTACGTAATACGTTGAAATTTATGTAAATCATATCAAATGTAATAATTCATATTGGAAACTTTGGAATTTCTTCTGAAAATTAATGTTAAAGAACCGTACTTGAAACGGATATCTCCCTCCCCCCTCCGTCTCAAATAACAAAATGCTTCTACCTGAGTTATATGCGTTGAGTTCATCATGTGAATTAGTTACATGTCATATTTATTCCAATCTAAGCTGTCATCGATTCTCACACGCATCCTAAATTCTCAACGCGTTTTTGTAACAAAAAAAAAAACGAAAAATAATGTAAAATGGTTTATTGATATCCTATATTTACGAAATTAAAAAGTAAAATTTTAAGGGAGGATTCATTAGAAGTAAATATTTAATTTATTTTACAAGTATTGAAAACTTTCAAATACCTACATGAACTCGTAATTGCTGTAACTGTCAGTATCATGTTCAATTTTCCCCATCCAACGCATTTTTTGATCATCGATTCTAATCTGCCCCTGATTTTCAAAAAAGAGTGGCTTTATATAGATTCGAATAGGTTCGGTATTTTAATAAACTATTTTACCTGTTTTGGAATGAATTCCGTATTTTTTAATGCCATGATACTTGTCACGTCCTTCTATAGAAACTGCATTTGCTCTGAATTGTATAAAAGGTGGCAAAGCAATAAATGTTGTCTTTTCTTTTCTCTTTAGATGAAGTCTGCAGCTTCACCATCACGAACAAGCACCATGGAGAGATCCCTTTCATGGTACAAATCATGGACAAGGCCCTGGGAGAAGCCAAACTGGTCGCCAAGAAGGAACTTAACTGTGAAAAGAGAAAGGCCTACAAATTCGACATCGCCGCTGTGGGGTGCGATGGCCTTTCCTCCGAAAAGTGAGTGCAATTCGCCTCTTTTTTTTTTACGTTTTATCTTGTATTAGAAAAAGATACGAAATTTCACTTGTCTGTTTTTATGCTAGAATGAAAATAAAATCATACGAAATTATCTTGTTCCGGCTTAAAATCGGTTACAGTGAATCCTAATCCTCTAAGAAAACTATTCCCTTATTATATACGTAATATATGTGGGAATCTAACCGAAATCTTCCAAAAAAACTTAGATTCTTCAGATAGCGGGGTTTTTTGTTCACGGGGTGTCTAGGGGTTTTTACGATGTATGGGTTAACTTTGAAAAATAGACAACATAATTTAAAGAAAGAAACTTGTTGCAAACTAAATAATTTATTATGAGTTATAGAAGAGTATTTACAGGGGGAATATTTACAGAATAGAAATTAGAACATGCAGACATTTAAAAACATAGGAAAGTTAGATTATTCCCTCTAGAAGGACGTTAGAGATTAAATAAATCTCATTATGCGATGCGATTGTGACTTACCACCAAGTGTCGGCGAACGGGCGCGAAAGCGCTGCTTCGTTGTCGGGTGTTAGTGGGCCTCTGCCAAAAAATAAATCGCGTCAGCCTTTTATAAGTACGCTAGATGGCGTTGTGGAATGCTGTTTTGACTAAAATTGCCGTCCTCTGCAAAGGGATATGATCTAACCTTTTATAAAGAAAGTTCCATGGGATATCCTATATATATATATGTCATCACACTTACTGAAACTTACATGAATTTCGATATTATGTCTGATAGATTTTGTGCGTGTCTTATCATTTAAATCATGTTATCGTTCTATTTTTATATAGCTTTAATAAGTATCCATTTAATGTTTTATTTCATTCTTTTCGTTGGTTTGATTTTATGAAGGTGTCGGCTCGGTGACTTAGAGGTAGCGTGCCCGCCTCGTAATCCTAAGGTTGTGGGTTCGATCCCGGTTGGAGTCGATAAATTTTTCTGGGTGCGAAAATAGTATGCGTGCATGTCATAAGATTATGTGGCATGTAAAACATCCCTTGAGTATCAGTTTGTCTCTGGTTCTCTCGGTAATGTTTAGCATCCAACGAGAGCTTGAACTGAATAAATTTAAGCGTCAAAAATTTGGTAGTGGGAACTGCCACTAGATGGTGCTATTAATGAAATGGCTCCCATACTTGAGGACTTGCCAATTCTGTAAAGGCTTAGGTGCCAAAATGCAGCCCATTAGGTAAAAAAAAAGGATTTTATGAAGATAATTTATTAATTATAAGAGAAGCGCGTGCATAAAAAAATATTATATTCCCAAAAATTCTTTCATTGTTTTGATTCTTAAAAATGAATTGAAAAACTTGCGAAATGTAATGAAACTTGTTTATCATCACTTTGAATCTGGAGAATAAAAATTTTCTGGCCCATGAATAGAAAACAGAAATTCCTGTATCCAATCTGTTAAAAGTGAATTCCGTCTTAAGAAAATGTAGTGAATTTATAGAATTTAATTTCTCGAATCCCGTTACAAAAGTGTGGTTCTTAGTTCTACTATCTCTTGACCAATTTAACATTTTGTATTTTATTTATATTCTATTGTAATGCATAAAATTACTCATTGTCTTACATAAATTATGTTTTTTTTTTTTTTTTTTTTTTTTTTTTTTTGCAGCGTTACTGTTCACTTGACGGTTGAGGATATGAACGAATTTGCTCCTGAATTCGTTCAGGAGACGTATAGTGCGGACGTGGACGAGGACAGACTCTACGACAAAATCGTGCAGGTCGAGGCCGACGATAACGACTGCTCTGCCAAGTTCAGCGACATTTGCAAATACGAGATCCTCACCAACGACCAGCCATTCGCCATCGACCAGGAAGGTTCGTTCTCTTAAAATAACTTACGCTTATTTTACTCTTGGAAAAGATCAAAATATCTTTTGTAATTTCAGTCTCGAATTAATTAATTGCTATAGAAAAATGGATATGAATTTCGTGTGTCTCCTGAACGTACGTACGTACGTATTCAAGTGGGTAAAAAAAAAACGTATTCTACTAAAATTCATGTACAATTCACTAATTTTTTTCGGCCTACCACTTCGTTTTTCTGCAGTTTCACGGTCTCTACCTTTCCACTTCACGATTACATCACTCACAGTGAATTTTGGTGTTTGTAACGCTAACGTCTAAAATTTTTACGAACTGATTTCCCTCATAGGTGGTGTCCCACTATAATGCCACAATCAAAGCTATTAAGCTCCTTTGACTTATTCACAGGGACGTCTTAAGGCATGGGCCCGGGCCCAGGACCTCGCCTTAAATAGAGGCCTCGTTTCGTTCTCGACTTTGTTTCATAAGATCATGATTCGGATAATTTTAATGGTCAAATATTATTCCTGTACATATTCTCTGAAAAATAGGGAATTTCAAACTGCATATCAATTGGCAAAAATGGTAATACTACATTATTATCTGATGACCGTTGTCCATGTCTAGGCCTAATACCATAAACAATCATTCAACTCATTTAGTCGAAATGCGACCATCGGTCGAACCAGTTAGTGCCTAAGTTTTTTAGATTGTGAAACGTGCACATTTATTTGTATAAAATTACCATTTGAACAAGTATTTAACAATGCATGCTATATACTGTCTACTTTTAAAGATTTCATGCTGGGCCTACTTTTGCATAAGGGCCTGGGGCCTCAAAAATCTTAAGGTTTTTCTGGGCCCAGGGCCTCAGAGTCTTAAGACGCCCGTGCTTATTCATTGTCTCACAAACTTATAAACATAACTTGACAAACCACTGACAACAACATTTTTATGGCTTTCAGTTTCTCATCAAATTACGTCACCTGCCCGTTAAACTTTTTTTAGGGAGGTGGGGTCCAAAAGCTAATTGTTAAGTTTGCATTTGAAAATAAGTCGTGTGTTAAAATATAAATTAAATCTAAAATTAAAAATGGATTTTTTTATATTTAAAAAAAAATTATATACTTGTTTACCTTTCCCTTTCCGAAAACAGATGTGTGCGTGCTGATATAAATAAAATTCAATACGTTTCATTTAACCCGGGAGCGGTCGCGCAGAGCTCCTAGTCACCTCAAGTTCACGAAATCGTTAATTCTAGGAAAACTGTTTATTTGTTACCAATTACCTCGACAGTATCGCCATATATCTTAATCTTATACATTGCCCGCCCATCCGGTATAGTGGTTAGTGACGCTGCCTGCGTTGCCGTAGGACCTGTGTTCGAATCCCGGAAAAGGCATGTATGCTTGTATTGTAATCCGTCATGACTTTTAAATTCCTTCTTCCTTTGTGATATGTGCTTCGTGCTTACTTCTGTAAGCCCCCGTGTGATGCTTTGGGGTGTACGGGGATTTATAAATGTTCTCAATAAAAAAAAAATTGCAATATCTTAATTACAATCTTAAAGCACTTGTTTTGACTGAGTTCCCCTCGCGACCACTTTTGTTCCAAAATATTTTCTATGAACAGGCTACATTTTTCCCCTATGAACAACTTAGTGGTTTTGATTGCTGCGTTGTACGACTCATTATGGTTTATAAATGTAAAAGGATATAGATGACCATTTCCTTTTTTATATATAAAAAAGGAAATGGTCATCTGTGATCTCTGCAGAAGGAAGTTGAAACTGATCAAGCAAGGGAAGAACTTTCAATAATAATGAATATTAATTATGATAGCAGAAGTAAATTTGAGAAAAACGATGAACGTGAAACGTTTGAGTTGACAGTAAAATTTTCTAATGCTACCTTAAGAACAACAAGAAAAATATGAAGCCATAAGTGTACCACAAGACACAAGCAATAAAAAGTTCAACGCGTTATTTGTCGATCATCAAAGGCCAATAAAACTTCAATAACTTGAACAAAATATGATAGTTTTGCCTGCAAATAACATTCTTGTAATGTTAGCGAAAAGTGTCTGTGATTTGTGTCTTTTATTAAAGTCACGCACATTTGAAACTTCTTGGTTCAGTTTGATTTATATTTTTTCTCAAATTATCAAAGAAAAACTGAAAAGTCTAAAAAGTAGGTAAGTTTACTTTCTCATAGAAAAATTAATCACTGAAATTACGATTTTTCTCGTACGATAAAAATAATATAAAAAAAGATTGGGGTATGATCCCGCGTGAGTGCGCGCCTGCTCCCGGGTTAAATGTAAAACTCTAAAATTCATTGTGGTAGACAGATGTAGTATGCGCTCTCTCCCTCTCTTTCTTTCTCATTGCTAGGACGGTATTAATCATAAGTGACACTTCTGTGATGTATCATTTATACTTAGGATTCTTAAAGTTTAAAGAGTCAGCTCCAGCTTCCACCATTTGTTTTCAAACAAGCGTGGTTCAAGACGGTAAGTGAGGTCAAGTTAAGTCTATCCCACTTGTAAATCATTCCGCATCTGGCTGAGGTTAGAGTTCAGATGTCAGCATAAAGCTATGAATTACTCACTGGTTGGTGTGATTCATCTTAGAACCTTTCATATTGAGTGGCTTTTTACACATGTATGTAAAAAAAAAGGGCTACTGTTTGTGCTTTTGTCCAAAAGAGTTTAGTTGTCGCTCTGTAGAAAATGCTTAGTCATTTCAACTGGAAATTGTCTGTCATCATTTGCTGTGACCTTGTGTTCGGTTATCATCTTGTCGTTTACATTCATCCCTTTGGAAATAGTTGGCAGTAAATCAAAAGATCAAAAATATTTGGATGTTTTAAACGACATTGCTTTCTCGTCATTCGCCATATAATACTTCTTTCTCTTTAATGTGTGAACAGAATGTAAACTTCATTTGGGTAGCATTTGTATTATGCCACTTTGTTCTGTTCTAGGAATTTGTATTTTATAAAAATACATTGTTGTGTGAAATATATGACGATACTAATTTGGCTGGAGTGCTTTTTGATTATGCTTTTATGTTACAAACTGCACCCGCCTTTGTATTTTGAAACTTGAAATTCTGAGAATTTGGTTCTTTATTTATTCAGAAATTTTTTTCAGGCAATCGGAAATCCATACCAGTTATTTTTTCCCCCTCTGTTAAAGTTAAGCTTGAATGGCACTTATTTGGTGACATCTATTTATACTGTTGAATATTTCATTCTTTTTTCTTTTCTTTTTTTTTTAAACCATGTTCTCTTTCTTTATTGTAAGCTTTCTTAAAATGGGAATCATATTCCAGTATTTTACTGTGTAAGTAAAATAAATTATTTTGACATAAAAGAGAAGGTTCTCGGATAAAGAATTAGTGTATCGTTGAATCCATTAGTTATATTCAACACACCCGTACTAATATTATGACAATATTGCTAGAAAATTTGCGTGGGGAAAAGCAGCCAATAATCGATTTATTAATGGGCAAGGACGAAAAAATAACTGCACGAAGACAAATTGACTTGTATACACAAAGAATTGTAAGAGGTTATTTCTGTGTTCGAAAATGCCCTCGTTAAGAACAAAAGTTACACCGCTCCAGCAAAGGCTCTCTGTAACAGTTTCATTGGCAGGTAGATAGAAGTCTCTCTGTTTTATTGCAATCAATGCACGTGCAGATTCTGATCTCGATTGACTTCTGGACCACCAACTTTCATATATAGCCTCATAGAAGTTTCTAGAAAGATCATTTTTACATAAACTTTTCGATGGTTCCTTGGCGATATCATTTTTTCGCCAAATTTGTCACTGATTTGGGTTCTCTCTTCTGGGGGTTGCTATTGTCTTATTTTCCAAGTGCATGCTGAGAAACGAGCTTCGCCTGTAAAATTTAATTTTCCGTCTTGGAGAGTTCTGCTTCAGCAATAACAACTCATATGGGTTTTACTACAAGGGGTGTGTTACATACCTTTACTGAATGGAAAAAAAGAGAAAGTAAGGGTATCCATCACTTTTTTTCTAAAGTGATGAATACACACTTTCCCTTTTAAATCAGCAATGGAAAAAAGAAAGAAAGAACCTGCAGATTTGACGGGAGTAAACACTCATATGACAAATTCGAAAAGAGGAATAATTTAAACTGAAACTTGGCATTCGAAATCGGTATAAATACGTCGGTAAACCCATCCTAATCTTCTTTTTCCTTTCCCAGTCCCATATCCCTTGTTTTAATGGATTCGATAAAGGCTGCTTCCTGCAACCAGGGAATTAGATGGGACGAAAATCTCTTCCACTGCGCGCTGTTCCCACAGGTCTTTTCCGGAATACGTTGGGGAAGAAGAATCAGGATTTCAGGAGAAATGGGAACAAAAAATAATCCTGCGGTCCCTATTGGAAGAAAAGTAGAAGTATTGGCTTTTTTCCTCCTTGCATTGTCTTTTTTTGTTTGTTTTAAAGCTGGTTTTTCTCTCTCTCTCTCTGCGGGGATTTTTTTTTCCTCCCCCTCGGACTTTTTTGGTCAAACTATTGGAAAGAGTCTTTTCCCCCTGTCCCTAATTTTTTTTAGTCTCCGTAACTGAAAATATATTATCTTTTAAAAAGATGTTTCGGAAAATTCAGTATTGAGAGGATTTCATTTTGCTGTATCTGTTTTTGCCTATTTGATATTAACTCAATAAATGGATATCCAATTTTGCCTTTCATGTTTACGTCAGTATTTGTAAACAATAAAAATTTTAATGTGAACCTAGTGCTTACTCCGCTCTACTTTCAATTTGGCACGCGATGCTGGAATTTTAGTTGTTAAACAATTTTTTGCGGACTCAAAATATTTTTCATATGAGGAAAGAATTGTTTCCATAAATATGTGGAACCAAAAGCCGAAAGCAGAGTACATGCACAATTTTCTCTCTTCAAACAATTAAATCTCTCCAGCAATCATATTCAATGATTTACAAATTAACTATAAATTTATCTTTAGAGTTGTCTTTCAGATTTTTTCGGAATTCCGTAATTGTCCATAATTCTGAAGATGTTTGTCAAATAAGGTCCATTACAAATTTATCAACTTCCATTTTCTCAAAAATTGACCAATTTGTAATGTGCCACTGAAAATTGTACTGTGTGCCATAGGTTGCCGACCCCTGGGTTTAGGGCATATATGAATTTCCATCCCGTAGAATCGCCGTGAGAGATCGTCTGACTTCCTACTCATCTCCCTGGATTTTTGCCGCTGTATTAAAATTATCTTCTTGCAAATAAAATCACTTATTACGTATGCATTCTTCGCATATCAATTTTCCTCACGTTCAGCATACCCTTTTATGCTGGTGCGTTTCCTCTATGTGGGAAAGTGTATATTTTGTTTGATTTTATTTATATATGGATGCAAGCTACGGCAAAGAAATCTATTGCTTCCACTCATATGTAAATATATAATGTCGGTAATACTATGTATGTACTTAAATGTAAAGTTTTTTGCGTATATCAAATAATTTTTACAATTCATTCCTTTTTTAATCTATTTCAATGAGTCAAACTATAGTTTTTGGATTTGTTAAGCTTCCGCAGTTATGTAGTGATGTATCGAATTCTGATGCCATTAAGATCCGTGGTGTAATGGAGCTGAAGCACATCAAATGTGTGGATGACCAAAGTCCTCACGTTGACGTGTGTGGTAGTTTGGAGGGTCGGTACCAACTCGTCATCGCCAATAGGCCTCGTGTTACTTCAGAGTTCGACGTTAATACACTATCAAACATTTGGCTTCATGAAGAAAAAATTTTATCTAAAGTTATTTTAAGTTATACTTCACCTTGCCATATTTATATCTGCCCTCACTAAAATGTCCTTTGGCTATTCGAATACTGAAAAGAAAAACCCTTAGAATGAAAATTTTTGAGGTTAAGAGTAACATATTACTGAAAATCTTTGTCATGCGCTTTATGATTCGGGAGTAGAAAATGGGAGCCAAAATCAATATTGCTTTGCTCAGCAATTTAATACCCCCCCCCCTTTTTTTTTTTCTTGCAAAATTTTAAAAGGCATATTACATAGTAAAAAATGATTTTTAGTGAAGCTGCTTAAATTACTCCTCGTTGTAAGCTCCGCTAGAACATCATAATTTTTTTTTTCCTCTTGCGTGTAGAATTTTCCTCTAAAATTGGTGAAATGGTTTTGGGTTTCATGCAGTCTCTTCCGACATAAAACCCGCCGTTAAGTGTCATTGGTCTTGATGAAATACACGAAATTAAACTTGGAGAAAAAGAGAAAAGGCGGAATCATTCTTTATCATGGGGGATTTTTTATGCCTTTGCCTTTCTTCGCTTTTCTTTCCGGTAGTTGGCGAGGTTTTTGGAGCTAATCAGTGCCAACGGCGAATTTACTCATCATAAAGCGTCCTTTTCTACGCAGTACTTGTAGGCAGCCATGTTTGGACCAAAAAAGTGGTGGTTCAAACTGGATTAAAAAAATAGACAATGCTGAGTGTTCGGCAATAAGTTGTGACGTGCTGATAGAAATGTTGATGGTACGGTAAGAATCCAAGGAGAATAGTTTAGTTACAGGTATTTATTCACACAACTATAGCTAATATTTACAAAAATAATAGATAGAAACTACGGGTCGTTTAGATAGGAGGAAATCGCAAGCGAGCAAATCACTGTCTTTGACTTATCAATCAAGTTTCTTCTACTGTGAGTATTGTTCCTATCTTTGGAGTCAGTCATTTGAGGAAATGGTTGCATTTACTATCATGGAAATATTCCTCGTGAAGAGCTCAGTTTGCTGCCTGAACACACACAGAACATTATATATGCAATTTTACGCACAAATGGTTAATATGACCTTAACTTGGCTAAATGACTCTCGAAATATTGAAAACACGACATTTTATTGGCTTATAAGCCACTTGATTAATTTGACCTCCTCAGATCCGGCTGATTTCTTTCTCGATGGCTGGCGCATCATTTTTTCGTGCGTTCTTCCGAAAACAAATCGTCGTTCGTTTCACTTTTTATAAATCAGATTGATTCGTTCTTGATTGCTGGCGGGTTGCTTATGCAAGTGTTCCGCGGCCGCGGTAGCCTACTGGTTATGGTCACGAACTCGTGGCCGTTGTAACAACTTGATGCAGGTTAAATCTGTCGAGGTTCAAAGTCCTCCCATTGGCGTGGTGTGGTTGTTTGGTGCCAGTTCAAGTATCATCCTCATCATTTAACTGAGGCTCAAAATTATGAGGTCCCGTTTCAAGTAGTTTTTTTTTTTTGCGTAATGAACGCTCGCTTTTGTGTACCCCGCTCCAACATACACAAAAATATTACTCGGTTTATCTGGGTAGTGGGTCAGATGCTTGTTGGCTGACTTTTCTTCCGTTTGTAAACACTTCCTTCTGCCACAGGATCTTATATTATAAATATCCTGTCGCTGCAACTATTTGCTTAAGAATTCGAGAAATATAATTTAGCCAGGGGTGCCTTAAGATTTTTTACTCGAACCCCTGGGCCCCTATGCAAAAGTAAACCCTACCTGGGATCTTTGAAATTAGACAATATATATAGCATGCATTGTCAAATACTCTTACAAACGGTAATTTAAAACAAATAAATGTGCACCACTCACAATCTCAAAAACCTAGCCACAAACTGGCTCGACCGATGAGACTAAATGAGTTGAATGAGTGTTTATGGTGCTAGCCCTAGACATGGTCCTCGGTCATCACATAATAATACAGTCTTGCAACTTTTGCCAGTTGACATGCAATTTGAAATTTCCTGTTTTTCGAAGAATAGGTACGGGAATAATATTTCACCATTAAAATTATCCAGATCGTGATCTTGTTAAGACGAGAGTCGAGAAAGAAATGAGGCCCCCACTGATGGTCATGCCTTAAGACGTCTGTGAATTTAGCTACAAATATTTATTTACACGACTACAGTTAATATTTACAAAGCTCACAGATATTATTATAGATTTTTAGACAGAAGGAAGCCACTAGTGAGCCAACTGCATTCTCATATATCTTTACAAAATTTTTATAAATTATTTGATTAAATTTTTCAATAATGAAATATACTACAGGTTGGCTCTTCTTATGGAATATATTGTATTAGGTATTAACAACCATACACAGAAAGAAAAGAAAATTTTGAGTCTCTCATCCCCCCCCCCTACTTCAAATTAATCTTATTTAGATTGTGTACAAGCTAAAAAAAAAGTATTTAATCCGTTAAAAGCAACTTCGCTTTTCGGATAATCGGGTTTTTTCATCAACCCATAAATAAGTTTAAATTTTTAACAGATTCTACAGAGGAGTGATTACAGTGAAAGCGAATGCAATTTGTCGGCTCTTCAATTTTAAAAAATTACTAATCAATGTTTGTGTGCATCTTTTTTCTTTTAATACCTCTCAAACCTGCAGATTTCAAAAATTTCTTTTATATCGCTTGTTTCTTCTTAGTAGTGGGTTAAATAAAAAAAAAACTCTTAAGTTCTGAAATCCTCTCTATCCAGCATACCAGAATTTCTAACGAGTTTTTTCTCTTGAGTGCAAGTAATAAAAAAAAATGTGCAATTTTTTTTCAAAAGATTTTTTTGTGCTTTTGTTTACTCATTTTCTTGAGCTTGGATGCGACGAAATCGAATTCTTTCTTGTACTTTTTTTTATTATTTATTTATTTTTTATCAACATTTTTTATCCCTTGTTTATTTCCTTCAAAACTGACGGGGATACAAGCTTGGTTTTAGAAATTCTCGCTGGCTCTATATATTTTTGAGAGAGATGGGAAGGGATATATGTATCAAGAATCGTTACGCCTGTCTCTTTCATTGAGATTTTTGTTTTGAATTTTTAATCGAAAACGTGTCCTGTTCCATTCGAATTCTATTTTATCTTCTTTTCACTGCCTCTGACGAGAACGTACTAGCAGAAAATGTTGTTTTTCTACATATTTTATTCTTACATTTGTTTATTTTCAATTTATCGTTGAAATAAGGCTTTTACATTGCGATTGGAAACAAATTTCGGAGTAGGAAACGGGATTTTAAAAATATTGTAAAGAGATGCGCGTCTGATCTGTTGGAAATTCGATTTCATACTTTATTTGAATGAGTAATGCTTATATTTGGAATCCTCATGTGGATACAATCGTTTTTATTTTGGAAAATTAGCTTCTATGTAATACTTCTGAACTTCATTTTTAAATAATTTCATTGTGGATTTAATATTTGTATTACTTCTGAATTACAATCAGACAGAGTTCTTCACGTATTTTTAGTGCAAAATTTTTTCCTATGCCAATTCCTTCGTGTAATTAGTGCATAATCAAAATTAATCCATGAAAACCTAAAAAAATATGAATAAATATATTTTTCTTTTGCTAGGGAATGTTTTTCTTCTATCTGTTCTGAAAATGAAATTACTTCCCTCCTTGGATTAGATTTTTTAAAATAAAAGAAAGGAAAAAAAGGGAGAGGTTCATTTTAGTTTGAACTATTTTCACCCAAAACTTGACTGAATTCTCTTGCATAACAAATTGACTAAATTCATTGGATGTCCTAGTCACATAACTATGCAATCACGTGTTTCCAGCTTATCAGTTCATACGCTTCGCCGTTGCCAACTTTTGCTCTTTGCAGAAACTTTCCTTTAAAAAAAATACATATTTGTCAACAATAATAACGTGCATAAGTAAGCAAAAAAAAAAAAACTTGATTTAAAAATACACATGTATAGAATAAGAGTTCTTGATTAATTTTGTAGTCTTTTCGGTGAAATTTTTTTTTTTCTGTAATCTTTGAACATTTTTACCCAATAATAAAATTTAAAAGTTATGTAAATTTTACAAATAGAACAGTAAATAGAAGTTTAATATTAATTTTGAATTCCATAGAGAACATTTTTGATTCCCTTTAACATGCGTCCTTCATAAATTGGTCATTATATTTTTAACAGGAGGGGGAAATTCATTAAACAGTTCAGAAAAGCTTGTCAAAGATTATATATAATTTATTTTTATAGTTGTCTTAAGCAAAACATTCGTGCCTTTTAAATAATCAGTTGCTTGAAAATTGTTTTTAATCTCGCCTCTTGAAAACTAAAATAATTTTCGTGTAGAGGATTTTCGAAACGAATTTATTTTTAACGAATCATGAAGTAAGTCTAGGTGTAAATTATTAGTGAAATTAGAAATAATTCATTCTCAATATTAGTCAATAAGTCCTAAATTGCTGTAGTAAAATATTTGAAGAATGCTCTATTATAATTATTCAAATACACACAGGCAGAGAAAGAAAATTTAAAACGTAATACATAACCTGATTTTTTTTTTCTTTCTTTTCTTTAATTTATTTGAAAATTTCATTCAAGAACAGAATAGTTGTCCAGAGAGACCATAAACCTAGAGTTTTTCAGAATAAATCCATTGACATACGATCTTAATTATAAATAATAATAAGGTTTTTTTTTTAAATAAAAGTATTTTAAAAGACGAAAAATTATCTTTTATAAAATTTCTGATGCTGAATGAACCCAGTTTTATAATTTTTCGAATAGTCCTGTGGTAAAACGCACGCTAAAGGGATATATGTTTACTGCATTTTCAAATATTATTTATTGTGCGCGTGTTTTTACACCTACCCCCTTTGAAATATCACATTGACATGTTGTAACAGTTTTGAGATTGAAATACCCTTTCAGGCGTCGTCCTGGTCACTTGAATAGACAATGCACTGTGTATTATCAAAATTACGAGGTCCATCACCAAATATCCCTTGCGTTGCTTCAGAATGCTTCGTTAAAAAACAATCAATGAACCGAGACATTTTTCAAAATACTCATTCATTCTAGATCGCATATTGATTCAGGATCTAAAATGGATCTTCCAAACTCTTGATTTCAGCCATTTGTGATCGTCAAACCCATTTCTGCATTAAAATGTTTCATATCAGAAACTTGACGCAATTCCAAACCCAGCACAGTTCCACATCCAAGATGGCTGCGATTGATCCTGTATCTGCGTTCCTCTGCGTAAACTGGAAACAGTTTCCCCTCTTTACGGGTCGTAAACCGTAAATACTGGGCGTAAATTTACCCCCGGGTGCACTTTAGGAGAGATGGCGAGGGAATATAGGGGCTCCACCGGAATTCACGGGGCACAACTAGTCTCCCTCTAATGACGTCTCATAACAGGGCTCTAGCGGCGCCCCTATGGTAAGTGCAATTAAAAGCTGAGGGCGTTGAGGATTCACGTGTTGACTCTGCGATGGGATCTAAATATGTATCGAATAAATTTTAGAGCCGTGTCCACATTTCGCTGAAATCCATGCAATTCGAAACTTTTATCGTTAAGGAAAGAGGGGGTGGGATATATCTATCGTTTCTTCTGTTCGATTTCCGATGGAACGTGTCGGAATCGATGTGGGAATCGATACACCGATGTCTTCTTTTATGCTTTTATTGATGGCATGGAGGAAATCGAGAGATATCTGGTCTGGAAATAATTGGAGTTTTCTGTTCGGTTGGAATGGGAAGCGGATATTGCGTTTCAATAATTTAAAGACATCTTGTTGGGTTTGCATTGTATTTTTGTTGCCATTGTATAGGGGTGGTGGAAAGGAAATGGAAAATGTTGTGTATTTTCCACTTAAATGAATTCTTTTGAAAATCAGGGCAGGAAATCAATGCTTTCGAATGAATTTAAATACAGGAAGAGCACAAAAGATGGACCTGATTTTAAAAAGTCATATTGTCGAAACTACCGCACATTACAGTAAGTAATACATGAATGTTGAGAGAAATATTTTAAGGGGTTTTTTTTTATCCACCAATGATAAACAGCACATTCAAGATCTCTGTGATTGAAATCCAAATATGGGGACAAAGTTTTTGCGTTTGAGAGTATGCACGAGTTTTTTTTCGGTGCAACTTGCATTAAGAAATCGCTTCGGAAAAGAGGCACCAAACAACAACAGCATACTGCTATGGTATCGTCAATTTAAAAAAAAACTGGTAGCTTGTGTAAAAAAGAAAAGTTACTGTCGACCAAGAGTCTCGGAAGAAGCAATGGAGAGAATGAGACAGAGTTTTGTTTAAAGTCCATGGAAATCTGAGATTTCTCGCCTGTGAACTTGTCCCAGAAAACAGTATGGAAAATTTTTCGGAAAAAAAAAAATTGAATTTCAAACCGTAACATTTGCAATTGACACAACAAATCACAGAGGATTTGTGCTGCATTACGAACCATTGATAGAGTGAGGCTACAAAATGTGTGGAACGAACTGCATTACAGATTGAACGCATGCCGTGTAACAAAAGGGTCACACATTTAACCTTTGTAACTGAAAAAAAAAGACTTGATATATTTCTCTTTATATTCGTGTATCACTTATTGTTATATGTGCAGTGGTTTCAATAATATGATTTTTTTAAAATCGGGATCATCTTTTGTGCTCAACCGATATATGCAATTTTGTGTGTATCTGCAGTTAGTGCTGTTGTGAATTTTTTAGTTTTTCTAATTAAATTGTCGTTGCTGCAACTGGGTTGGGAATTTAATTGTGAATTATAAAAATGATTTAAGTTCATCGGGAAAATATTTCAGATTACTCTATGAAATATAGCTTTAGCATAATGTGCTTTGTTGGAAATAATTGTCGATTTGTGAAATTCCATTGAGAGTTGGAAAATAATAATAAAAATACTCATTTAAGTCACTTAAACTAGATTGTAGAGAGTTTGGAGCATAACAACATTTTGAAGGAAGAAAGGAAAAAGTACTGAACATTACATCGATATGTGATATCGTTTACAGTACAATTTTTATCCAATCTATATTTTTATATTGAGTTATTGCAACAAGAAAATAGGATTGAAAGTATGATACATCATTTGAAAACTATACTTAATTTGCTACAATAAATTTGCACAAAACTTTTAAATTTATTTGAAAACACTTATTGTTTATGAAGAATTTCGTCATTCGGTCGTAATTTTTCCTGCATCAAGCCCGTGTAATTCCACATGAAAACATATTGTCGGAAGCATAACGATTGAAAATTACTCATTTTAAAAGTTAATTGAGAGGAATTCAGTATCTCTCAAAAAGGTCGACAAAATACAATATAAATACCGTATTTACTCGAATCTAAGCCACACTATTTTTCCGAGGTCAAAGCTACTGAAAATTGGGTGCGGCTTAGAATCGAAGGCAAAACATTTGTTGGGTGGGAGAATTAAGTTTCCAACCCTTTTAAAAGGAAAAAGATTATCATCCATTCTGGCCACTTATTCCATTCCGCTGTTCATCATCTCCAGTATTCAGTCCACCCTAAATATCGTTGTCTGCTGGTATTTAGGATGGTTTTTTTTATAGGGTTGGAGTAATTTTTGGTTCATGAATGTATTTGAAGTATTTAATCCTGGTAAAATAAATTAACTTATTATTATTTCTCAGTAATTTTTTTAAATTTTCTTAAGTATCAGATATCGATGAATCTTTTACATATTTTTTTCTTTCTCAAAAAGATTTTGAGAATTAGGGGGGGGGGCTTAGATTTGAATAAATATGGTATATTGTTAAAAACTTTCACTGCCAGATTTGGACACTGTCACGCCCATACCTCCTGAATAAAAATGGCTGAGACATTATATCTGGTTAAGTACTGACACACACCACATCAAAGCGAGTGAAAGGAATGAACACCTTGATATCTAAGAATATGCTAAGACAAAGCATACATCTTTACCTACTCAGACTGCTAAAGTCATACTAACGTAAAAACAGCAATCTCATTGCGCAGTAGTAGATGTTAATAAAAACCTTTTAACACGGATGTTCCTTTCCTGTCATTTTCGAAGCACAACATTAGCAAATTATATACACTGGAGGGATACGTACAAAAGTATGAGAGGTAGATGAGTAATATATAACCCTCTGAATATTAGGTAAAAAAATAATTTATATTACTTGTTAATCTGAAGCGATTTGGGTACGTTTTGTAAAAAACCCACTATTAATTAAAAATAAACCCAATCGTTAATTGAATCATTTGAAATAAGTTATATACATAACATTTGTTCAACGGGGGGGGGGGGGAGGTTTACATTGTTGAAACTATTCTCTTACCCAAAGATATATTGTTTCCAAACACATTATTCATCTTCTCTTCCGTTAGTATTAGGCTAAATTGGCTATGCTGTCCCTAATGCATCTTAGAAGCTAAGGTTTAAATTAGTTGATGCAGTTAAACATACCATACGTTACCCCATAGCTATATGCGGATCCAAGTCTACCATCTGTTCTTTCAGAAAACTATATTCTTGCGCATAAGGTGGTCCCCCAGGGATTACCAAACGATTCATCCTTCAGTGGCTCGAGATTTATACCTATTTCATCCAACCACGAAAGTCGGCGACCAGCGTCATAAAGTGGTGCAAGGCCCTGCCGCCCATAAATTCTCCGCCCCTTCCCTTTGATGAATATCCGCAGGCGTTAAGACATGTATATGGCTCTCCGCGGATTAAGGGGTTTTCCGTGAAAGATTTCCCGAGGCATCCGGGGTGCTTTCTCAGTTTTGTTTTGCTTTGACTGGGGCGCCTTCGCTGTAGCAGCCCTTGCTTGAATCGATTACGCTGGCTTGTGTGTGTAGGACGTAAATACAGGGAAGGGATTTGAGAAGCCCTTGCATTGGCGTGAAATGGATATGCAAATTTTTTTCATTCTTAGCCTCCCTTTGTGAAAAAGAATGCGCTGTTTTTTGGCGTCCATTAAAATGTGATTTCAGAACAAACTGAGTCTTACTCCCCTTCCCCTCTCCCTTTTAACTTTTTATGCTTACTAATGGTTTTTGCTGGGTTTTTTTTTTTTACTTTTGGAAGCTCCCAAGATAGAACAATTTTTAAACATGCTTATAGCCCACGGATTTGTTAATGGAATGCTTGCAAAAAACTGTATTTAGGATTGGTACGATTTTAATGTACATTTTACTAAAAACCTTATTGCTGTTATATTATACTTAGTAAATATTGCAAAATGGGCTCAATAGTTCGGTTCTGCATGTTTGCGTAGCTGTGGAAGCCTAGTAGTTAGGGTCATGTACTAGTGGTCGTAGTGTCGTGGGCACCAATCCTGGTGCCGTGTAGAGATGGCCGATGCACTTTATATATACGTCGAGGCTAATGTTCTCCCGATGGTGTAGTGTGGTCGTTAGAAGAAGGGGTGCCAGCTCAGGTGTCGCCTTCGTCACTTGACCGAGGTTCAAAATTATGAGATCCGTTGCCAATAGCTCTCGTTGTGTTTTATAGTGGGGTGTTAATATAATTCCCCTCCCTCTATCTCTCTCTCTTCCTCCCTCTCTCTCTCTGCCTGTTTGGTGGGCGGGGAGTTAAAGTATGTGTTTTGTGTTTCGATATATTGTAAAATTAACGTTATTTCACTGTAATGTTTTGTGTTCAAAAACGTATCTATTACTATTTTGTAAATTGCTGTATTTATTAGCCCCCTGTATCAAATAAGAGGATTTATAAAAATAAGAGCTTTTGTATTTAATACGTAGCTGCCACTCTTTGAAACTACTTTAGTAATTCCACTTTGATTAGCTATGCGATCTCGACTCGTTTCGCGATTTTCAGTGTTCCAGCAGATTGTGTTGATTGAATTCTACGCAGAAACCAGATATTAGATTTTCAAAATAATTGGTATTTCAAAAGTGTTTGCAAATCTTGAATGGCACAAAACCACCAATATAAATACGAAACATTATTCATTTTAAAATGATTGGCTTAATGAAATCTTGCTCTGTATATCATTTGAAAAGAGATTAACTTTATCGAAAAATGTTGTCAAGTTTTCCCTCTTTTGTATATTTTCCATCATAAAATATTCCTTTAAATCCCCCTTCATAAATGTGTCTGCCTTTCTTTTCTTACTCAGTTTAAATTTTTAAAAGGCTGAATTCATCATTTCCCTTGCTCTTCACCAACGCTATGCAATTATTCTTTTATCGCCTAAAGTAAATGCATTTGAAGACTAAAATGTACATTTTCTCGCCAAAACGCGTTTTTCATTCAAAAAAGGAGACTTAACTGAATCGTGAAGTGTAACGCCTTCCCGCGACAGAACGTATCGAATTTTTCCTTCAAAAACTCGACACCGCTAAGCCGATATTCCATTCCGCACGTCGTCCAATCGTTGCCATTCCCTCAAAGCGAATTACGCTTGAGTGCGTTGACGAAAATGGAGATACTCCGTAAAGCTTTGATTGCTTTATGGTAAGCGCCGAATTTCAGAGGTATCATTTGTTCGCTAATGCACAAATTCTCCTCCCCCTTACCTTTCATTTCATTCCCTCAGAGGTTTGATATATACTTCATATGCCGTAATATTCCTCTCCCAAAAGATTTTCTAGAATAGTTTGATTTTGAAAGTGGTCCATGCTACGACGGATCGAAGTTTCGAAATTTATCGTCTGCGTATTTTTCCTGAAGTGGTCTGAAAAGAACTCTAAGGAATTTTTCTTTTTCTGCTGCCACTAAGCGAACTCTTTTTAACTGTTTGAATTGTGTTTAAATTTTTATTGTGCGAATCTATCTTCCAGTTTCTTCTTTCCAAAAAAAGGGGGTTTTATTTCTTAGAAGAGACCATTGTTAACTGAAAAGAATTCGTTCTCTGTGAACGGGTCACTTGAATTGAATAGATTTTAGAAGGTGGCTTTCGCAGTAAATTATATTTCTTCCATGGAAAAGGAACTGTGAGAGGGCGGAAATTGAATTAGGTTTGACAGTGATGCCTTTGGGTTTTCCACGTATGCTCTCAATATGCGAATTTCTTAAATTGCCCGCGTCGTTAAAAGACAAAATTAGTTTTCAAAAGTGTTCTTCGATTCGAAATAATAAGATTTATTTTCTTGAACAATTAAGATATTGAAAAATGGAAGACTTTATATACAAAAAAAAGGGAATTTTTTGTAATGCTAAATCTTGATGTAATGTCTTGTGAATGTCTTACGGATTCTCTTGAAAATGAGTATAAAACATCATCTGCTAAAAGAAATACTAAACTTAATAAATACTTATTGATAAATTCATTCACAATAATAAACACTTCCGTCTTAAGTAAACAAATTAAATTCGTGGAATGTAGTGTGGTTTAAAGCGTTTATAGTAACTTAGGCAATGATTTCATTGTGAAACCACTTACTGATACATTTCTTTCATACATAAAAATCAAAGCAATGAGATTAACTACATTTAGAAGCAAAAAATCCAGACAAATTTTTATTGAACTGCTCTGATCAGTGGCGTACAAAAGGGGGGGGTCCTAAAGATCCTGACCCCCCCCCCCAAGCCCATGAGTTTTTTTCATTGATGATAATCCTATATATATAACGTAAAATTTAATTAAGTACTTGTAATTAACAATTTATTTCATTAAGTAATGCTAATTATTAAATGAATAATTTATTTTTTACTGTTTTTTTGTTGACAAAATCAGAAGAATTGATTGGTGTTGTCTTGAGGTATGATATGAGTTTAAAAACTTTCAACCATGAAACATTTCGCAAAAATTTTTGTATTTTTTTATTGAAATATTTGTCTTCTGTTGTACTTTACTAAAACAAGTCAGAAATGTTTAGGTCAATTATTAGAATTGTGTTTTTCAGCATACTTTATAATGTATCGTCAGTAATACATATTAAATTATCGAAAGATCTTTTTTTATATAAAAACAACTTCAGAATTCTTTTTCCCCTTTGTGGTTTTAACGTTTTCAACATATGATTCTTTGTTGGCTTTTCCTTTTAATGCTTTGCTTGTCTTTGTTGGGAAATCTGCCTTTCGTGAGATAAAATTCTCGCCCAGCTCATAAACACGGTGTTGTTATTTTAAGCGAATTCTCTCTTATAATTAAATGCAAACAAGGGAAATTTCGAAAAGCGTGCAGGGCAAGAGATAATATAAATTAATGCCGTTCGCAGCTGCACTAATAATGCGATGCGATTGAATCAGTAGAGGGCGTGCTCTCAAGTTTTACTTCTTGCAAGTGTTTGTTCAGGACTCAACATCATGAATGAATTCTGACAAATATTTTTTTATATAAGACACATGATCTGGACGAATAGAAATCAAGCAAATCGAAATTAATTGAAATATGTAGCTCGCTCGGTTCAAAACATTTTGGCAAATAGGGAACAAAATATAAATTTCGGACAAATTGCTGTCTTTGTTATTGAAATTTCAAATAAAAGGAATTAGGGGTGTTCGTTTAAAATGGGAGCAGGAAAGCTAGTATAGAACTTAAAACCTGGTTTCATTTAATTCTGTGCATTCGAATATTCACTATTAAGTAACTGGGCATTTTTCACTCTGTTCTTAGAAATGTGGTGCAATGTGTACATTAGGAGTGCTTTTCATATACAGTCGGGGCCCTATTTAACGAATTCATTCGGGAATATTTCATTCATTAAATTGGGGTTATACGTTATTTCGGGGTCCAAAAAATACAAATAGTATGCACTAATCTTTTGGAAATTCTATAATAAGCGATTACACAAGAAATGTCCATTCTTAAATATTACACTCTTTTTATTCTCAGCTAAAAATATTAATGAAAAAAAATTAATGAAATCGTGCGAAAATACCGACGTAGTGTTTAGATGGTTCCAGATATTACAAACATTGACAGAGAGACGATAAGAAAAATTTAGTCCGAGAATTTGCATATGGTGAAAGTTTGCGCAAAACTGGTAACGAAAAACTTGATCAAGACAACGCCCCGGATACACATTGCGCTCTCTGTTAAACAGTTCTCAGTGCATTACTGTGCTCGAGCATCCACCGTACTCACAAGATCCCACCCCGTACGATTTCAACCTGTTTCTTAAAAGTAAAGAATGCATTGAAGAAAACACGTTTTCAATCTGTTAATGAGATGATGACAAAAACGGCAGACTCTCTCTTACTGAAGTTGGTGACACCTCATGCGCCTCAGCACTGCTTTGAACAGTAGAAAACTCGTATGCAGCTGTGTATTGATAGGGAAAGGGAGTATGAAGGGGATTAAAAGGTATTTTTGTACATTGTTTTCAATAAAGCTAATCTTTTTTAGACTTCCGGTTATTTAATTTTTACACTAGTGTAGTGTGCGACGTTGATAATCACTCAACTGATATCCATTTAAAAGTTGGAATAATAGACATTTGAGTATTATTCGGTAAAACTGACAAATTAATTCTATTATCGGTGAATCTTATATATTTGTCTCATCTATTAAATGAATAGCAACGCACACACGCCGTATCTATACTTGTAGATTACGTGAAATATAGAAATGTATGCTAGAGAAAGTTAGAAAATATATAGTCAATGAAATGAATTCCGATGAATGTGAATAAAAAATAAAAATTCGAAGTTAAACACCTTGTAATTTCAGGCTAATGAATGAATAGCGGAATTAAACCAGTTTATGACCTTACGTTGTATTATTTTTTTCTTAAAAGTTTTCGGAACAGCATATTTTAAACAGGGGGAAAAAAGAACTTTGTTTTCGTTTAATTTTCCTTTATTAAATAACCCAACTAAGTATTCTATCGCAAATTCTCGCCATATAAAAAAACTGACAAAAAAGGTGCATATTTTGGGGGTTAATTTTAACCTTCTCACGCTTGTCCTTAATTAAATCGTTAACCACATCTAGACTGTTTTTGTTCGGAAAAGGATCTCTTTGTTCACATATTTTCTCTTTTTTTTTTTCTGTCTTTTTTTCTCCCCTCCCCCTTTGTTAAAAGATATTTACTTCGAGTTTTTAATTAAATTATATTCAACTCCTACAGAGAGTATTGTTCGTTTATTTCGAAGACGGGAAAATGATTTTTGTATTTTGCCTGGTTGTTGACTTTTCGCTTGCCAATTGGATCAATTAGAAAGAAAAATAGTGTACCAAAGTTATATACTTGGACTACTTACGAAAACAGGGGCGGCTCTAGGGCCGGACAAACCGGACCCACGTCCGGGGCGGCATTTGACCGAATTTGAAAAATACTTTCTTTTTGTTACGAAAAAATTAGTACGAAAATATTTTCTCTAAAATATTATTAAACCTAGTGATTTTAAACTATTAATATGTATAAAAATTCAGTGTGTTATAAATAAAATCACATAAGTGAATAACTATTTTAAACAAAAGGATTACTGAGTTAAAAGAAAACTAGATTATCTTAATGTCAATGAAATTATTTTGTATATATGTATCCATAGTTATAGTTATTAAGAGTATATGGATTGCAAAATTTTATTTTTGGATTAAATCAAAATTATATTGTTGACGATAAAATTTGTTCGTAAGAGAATTTCCACTTGCAGAACGAGACATTGCACAACCTTCATTACGGTTCCCAGAATTTTAAAAAAAAATTGTATCTCATTTGTCTTTTTAACGGTTAATTTTGATATTTGTTGAAAATTTTAGAATGTCCGAGGGAGTGCGTAAAAACTTATTTGGTGCCCAGTACAAAAAGAAAGAAAATAAGAGACTATGAAAAACTAGCCCATATTAAAAAACAGGCTGGAAGTTTACTGAATTACTTACAAGGCACTAGAAAAAAGGAAAGCAGTTTTGAATTAGAATCTGATTTAGACTTTCATGATGAGGATGTTGCTGATGAAACAAACGGAACCGATGGAGGCACTGCTCTTGTTGAAACTACTCCAGGGAAATCCAAAGATCACGATAATTTAACAATGGTATTTAGTTCAGATACAGGAACCTGGCCATTTATTCTATCAGACGCCGATAGATGTTGCGTAAAAGGACCCCCTTAGTCATGAATATGATTTTCCTTATAATGATATTGGTCGAAGATTTAGCTCACAATATTTTATCAGAATTTAGAATAAACGGTGAAAAGGTTATGTGAAAATGGTTAGTTTATTCCATTACAAAAAAACTGTGCATATTGTTTTTGCTTCAAACTTTTTGGCTATGCCATTAATTCCCTTTCCACAGAAGGTTTTAAAAGTTGAAAGCACCTCGTTGAAACTCTAAAAGAACAAGAAATATCAAAAAACCTTAGTCAAAGCCAAAAGTCTTGTATTGAATTTAGTTAGCGATTACAATGCTCTAAAACAACTGACAGTGACTCGCAAAGACTTATTACAAATGACATTTTCGGTAAGATATGTATGAATTAAGAAATCTAATCCTAATGAAGTTATCGTTAAAACTAATGACATTTTTTAGGTCTCCTTCCAGTTGAAATATTCACTGGAAGAGAACTTTCAAATTTAATAGCTAATTTCAAATTTAATTTAGAAACTAGAAATCACAGCTAAATTTACCAGGTATGCGGAGGCAGACCTACGATAACGGCGCCTGTATGAGAAGCGAGAAAGCAGGGGTACAATCTAGAATTAGGACGTTAAATCCGAAACAATATGTGACATGGCAAAAGTATCCTTAGCAGCATGTACTTTTTAAAATATAATTCAAATAATTTATTATTTCAGTGTTAACTTTTAGTTGTGCCATATTAGTAAAATATATGAAGGGCATAACTTTAAAACCACTAAGTGCAACTCACTGGGGAAGCCAAATATAGGCTATTATAACCTTAAGATATCAATTGGCAGGTATTTATGATGCTTTATTTAAGGATTATAATATCGCTAAAATTGGCAACTCTATAAGAGATGAGGCCTCCGTATTATTAAACTCTATTAAACAATTCAAGTTCCTATGCTCCATCCTTATTTGGCGTAAACTCTTAAATTGCATAAATCCAATAAGCAAGCTATTGCAGAAAGAAGATTATGGTCTAACATCTGATATGAAACTCTCAAGAAACTGTAAAAAAAATTTTAAGGATCTTCGATCGGATGTGACTTTTGATGAAATACAACGAGGAAATACGACGACATTGATATCTCTCCTAACTTTGAGGTGACGCAGCCGCGTCACAGAGTTCGACGGGAAAATGTTAATTTTGATTATGGAGCTCGAGATGATCCGGTAGAAGGTCCAAAATTAAAATTCAAGATAGTTTTATTTTTTAGAATGAACCAAACAGTTATTTCCTTGGAATTCAGGTTTAATTTAATGAGTACTCACGGTAATTTTTTTCAATTTTTATTCAATATATACGATTTAAGAGATACCTTAAAAAATTTAATTAATCAAAAACTGTAAAAATTTAGAAATGATTTTGACCATTGAAGAATCGGATATAAGCGCGCTTGATCTAGCAGATGAGATAATGTCAGTTTCAGCTTTACTAGGCAAAGTTTAAGTTTAAAATTTATTTGTTTTAGAATTTGCTCCAAATCTTGCTATTGCATTTAAAACTTAGCTTTCTATGCCAGTAAATTTAGCAAGTGGAGAAAAAAGTTTCTCAAAATTAAAATTTATAAAAAAAATTTCATACTGTCCACAACTCCTCTCTCTTCAAAGGGCTTAGCTACATTGGCTATCGAACATGAAATATCTGAACAAATTGATTTGAAAGAATTGATCAAAAAGTTTCTGGAATTAAATATCAGCAAGAACTTTTTTTTGTTTAATTTGTTACTTGTTTTATTTTTGTGTTTTAGTTTTTAATAAAACCCAAACTATTATAATGCCTTTTTCTTCGCAAGAAATATTCAAGTTTTATAGGTGTGTATCTATGAAATTTTTTTTATCGTTTTTAATAATAACTTTTTTTTTACTTTGAGAGAGGGGCGGCATTTTCATTTTTGTCCGGGGCGGCAAAATAGCTAGAGCCGGCCCTGTCGAAACTTTAATATTGATTACTACGTTGCCGGTTTCGGAATACATTTAATGAGCATCTTCTTTTAACGCATAGCACTATCTAAAATAAACTTAGTGGAATATATTTTAAATTCAATAATTTGTGAGTTAGAATTTAACTATGCTTTAAAATTTATGCAATTTTTCAGGGAGTGAGATTGATAAACGGGAAATGTATAAAAGTTTAGCGATATTTCATGGATTTTTTTTAGATGGGGGGAGGGGGAATTTCTTCAAAAGCGTTAAATGAAAACCGTTGTTATATTCCTATTTCGTTTGAATAGTTCTATGAAACATGATTACTATTATATTCCAGTGATCATTTAATGACATATATTAAGTCGGTCTTCACAAAGAAAGGGAAGATCTTTTGATATAATTTCAAGTCAAAACAGCTAATTAACAAACAAACAAAAATTCCCGATGATGTTATTGCAGTTACATTTGCTATACCTCTCTGTGTTTTTTATTTTATTGTAGTTTAAACTAGTGTTATTAATAAGCTGGAAATATGCTAATAATGTTTCGTGACGATCTGTTTGTTGAATATTTTGTGTTATTTATTTCAGGTCGTATAAAGAACACGGAACCTCTTTCTTGGGAAAACGCACCTAACCATATCTTGACTGTGGTCGCCTATGACTGTGGCATGAAGCGATCCAAACCCGCTACTGTCAACATCAAGGTGAACAGAGTCTGCAGAATTGGATGGAAAGGTACTTTTATTTCTTTTTGCTTGAATTCTTTTTAGTGTCGGTGATTTCATCAATATTTTTACATATTATTGATTAGTCGAAGAATTGGAAGAAGAAAAAATACTGTTTGAAGCACCTTGGCATGATGCATTGAAAAATGCAAAGCAAATTGAATTATTAAAAATATTATTTTTTTAAAAAAAACTTTAATATTAACAGTTTTGTCGTCATTCAAAACCTGTTTATTGGCTGCGTTTCTGATTAAGTTTTATCAGTATTTAATGCAGCAGTTCTTTAACTGTGGCCCGCGGAGTCTCGTGTAACGCGTTGAGATTTCCTTCTCTTGCATACTTTGTAAGGCCTCGTGGAAGAATTGGAAGATATACCATCCTAGATTTGATCACTAAATCGTCCCTAATGAAAAAAAAATTCTACTAGAACTTGTATTTTGTTCAAGAATATTAAGTCGGGGAGGGATGTTTCAAATTTTGGTGATCCGCGATGTCACGCCGATACATAAAAAATGCGGCGGCGATCGAAAGTTTAAGAACTGCTGACTTAATGCAATGCTTTGAATGCTAATGAAATTCATGAAAGCGCTTTCTTCTTAGTTGCTTTAATTCGTTTATGTGCTAAAGATTATCATGTTACTTGTTGTATCATGATTCTCACCAAAATGAAGAATTTAATTTATTTCTCAACATGCCAACCAATATACACGTGCGAGGGTTGGAACTTTTTTTTTTAAATTGTGTCAATACTGCTGTAAAAATGCTACGCAACAAAACCAAAGACTGTCGTGTATACCACATGTGAGCTACATACCTACCTTACCTCTCAGCAAAAAGACTCGTCCTTCCTACATCGCGCGCATTCGGAGTGACTCGGAAGAACTGATCCTTGTATTAGCTTGCGGTTTAAAGTAAGTATTGTCAATACAAGAACAATGAAGTTGGATAAAAATTGAATGTGCCAAAGGTCGTACCGCACGACAATGTGATCTAGGGCTTCAAGAGGTTTTCAGGGAATCTGCATTGTCTTACAGAACTGTAGCAAGATGTGTAAAAGCCTTCAATGAAAGGCGCCAGAATGTGGCAGACATGCATCGGCCAGGTCGTCCTTGTGTCAGCGAAGCAGAAGTGCATGCTCTTGCCACACTAACGGACAGGGATCAACCCCCAGATCGAAATCCTTGTGTCTTAATTTCTAAGATGAAGGAACCACTTCATGGCATCCGCTTCAAAACTGTTCCACAGATTCTTGCGGCAGTAGACCGTTCCATTCCAACTATCAACAGAACAGGCACTGCTGCCGGTGTTATGCGACTTCCTCATCGTTGGAAATGGGTTATACACATGGTACTGTAAAAAATGGTGACATGAATCACTTTTGTATTCCATGTAAATAAATTGTTGCCACTATTAAAGTTCCAACCCTCGTAATATTCGAATTTGTTTTCGCTTACTTCTAATGGGATGAAACGTCATAGGTCACTTGAAAAGGAACGGAAACGGATGCACATAGACATATTTATAAGAACGGTAATTTACTAGAATATGTAATTACAATTAAAAGTGTACGTTTCCGTGTTCTGACCAATGTCTTTCCCAGGAGTTCGTGAACGCATTGAGTACACGCCCGGTTCTGGTAGAAGGCCGCTGTTCCCAGAGGCCCGCTTGGAGCTGTGCGACGTCCCCTGTAAGCTGGAGCGAGTGGCCACGAAAGTCACGTTAGCCACCCGACACATCGGTAAAGGATGCGACCGGGATACCTACTCTGTAGAGTCACAGAGGAAGCTGTGTGGTGAGTACATGTTTTCATTTTTTTTCCCCAAAATGTTATTCTTCGGTTGTTGTCGTTGACTTCATGGGGCAATGGGTCTGGCTGTGATCCTTCGGTCTTATGTGGAAAGTATTTCGATTTGTCTTGCAAAAAAAGGCACAAATTTTGCTAAAAAAGTTCTTGATTTGAGTGCGGGGGAGAGGGGGGCAAGTGGCGAAGACTGGAATGTTTAATCAGTACCAGTAGAGAAGAGAGCATAATTTTATGTTGATGAGAGCAAGCGTTCTTATTGGCTGAGTGCAGTGGGATTTGGCTCTAGTTTGGCTGCCTGAAAGGGATGAAAAAAAGGTGTTCTGTATTTCTCAAATCTTAGCGAAACAATGTCTCATGAGGATTTTAAACACTTAGGATAAGGCCTCCGACATATTAAAATTAGTTTAAAATGTCATCTGACTTTAGGATTACATTATTCCTTATTAACATCTTGTCTTCAAATATTTCTGGAGTTTACGTATACCCTTTTTGTGGTTAAGATCAGGATTTACGACCACGGGGTCTTTTCTTTTTTTATCCTGTGGTATGTTGGCTCGGCTAAGACACCTTATAATTATTGTAAAATAGTTAATAAAAAGTATGAAAATCCTTTTAATCTCGATGAGCATTTTAAGCTTTTTTCTTATGTGTTATAAAATCAAATTTCTCTCTGCATTTAAGAAACTTGGTTCTAATTGAAAATTAAAAGAATTTCATCACAGGTCATATAATTTTTGTACTATAAAGGACAATTTATAGGATTTGGGAGAAATTTTCCATGTTTAAGACTTCAAATGGGATGTTAAAGTTGTACGTATAAATAAGAGAGTATCAAAAGAAAAACTGAAATGAAGGGAAACTTTTTAATTTGCCTTGGCTTCCGTTTCTTTTTAAATTTTCCTTCTTTTCCGATTACGTAAAACTAACAAGTAAGAAGTGGCTTCTTTGTTCGTACTTCTTTTATCAAAGGAATGTAACCGCGCTGGTACAATTTGAAAAATTCAAAATATCTGTTTGAGTTAAGGACATTTCTGAATATAGTATTATTAAATACTCCACAAAAACATTTTTTGTTTTTGATATATATTTCATTCTAAAAGGCCTAAAAATTTAATATTCCTTTTTTGGGCTTTCTATTTCGGTTACATGTATAGAAAGTAATATCATGAATTCCTAGAATGACGAAGAACTTCCCGAGGGGCATTTTTATAACAAAACTGTTTTACCACACATCTGCTTCGCTGTGGAATAAAGATCATCTGGTAAAACAAGATAAATAACATTTCTTCTTAGAAATGTGTTTTTATGACAGCCATATTTTTTTTAAATAATAATAACGAGATTCTTGTTAAGATTGTTTAAAAGCAGAATAACGATTTTATTGAGGAATAAACTCGACAAATTTTTTTATGTATCGGTGCTTTGCAGATACGTCAATTTGTCGAGTATATTTCATGGAAAATATACATGTTTATAAGTACAATGACCTGGTGATATTATATTTTAAATATCTGTGAACAAATAAACATGCCATTTTCACCTTTTTATTTACACTATCAAAGTTTCAACCCTTCTGCATCAGGTACTAATTTGTACACTCCTTGCCATCTTCTACGTTCAAAGAATTTATATGATCGACAACTGCTTAAAGTGTTGTTGATAAAAGCAGAATTCTTTCTAAAGAAAAATAAAGTTGAACATTCCTCTCTTTTTTCCTTTCCTCGTAAAACCGCTTTGCTGCCTTTTATTTCTTCGATTTTTGGAACCGCCTCTTTTCTTTAAACAAACAGCAACAACAGCAGCAGTAATAATAAGCCATCTACTTCAAAAGCCTCGTTTCCATTGAACTATTATCTCTCCCCTCCCACATTTTTGCCATCGTTGCAAAGTTTACTTTAATTAAAATGCTATTCCCTCTCCTCCAGTAATTTAATAAATTTTCTGGGGTAGATAACACCATTACGGTGTTTTCTTAACTCCAAAGAACTTTTCTCAAAGAGGAAGGGGAGTGTTTTATGAGTAGAAAATAATCCCCCCCCCCCGAAGCTAATTTTGATAGTGGCGTGTGGCGGACATTTTTAAAAGGAGGAGGGATATTTTCCAAAATTTGGGAATTAACCGTACCCGTAAAAGCTGTTATGCCCCAATTTCAGCTCTAACAAGCTGTGTGTGCCAAGCGACTAATGATCTTCGATCGAGATTTACCAACAGCAAAAATATTTTTTCTATTTTTAGGATGCACAGGATTGGTTGGAATATTGAGCCCTTATGGGTTACTCGTCTCTTTGATATAAATTTCGTCCTAAAGTCACTGAAAGTAAATGGTGCAAAGAGTTTGTTGGTTTTATATAATGACGCTATCGTTTATTTTAGCGAAAAACTCAGTGTTTGAGAGTGTTGATGAATTAATTAAGCAATTTTTCTGAAGGGGGATGGAATTTGTCACTCTTATTGCCTGATTAGCAAACATTTAAATATGGATTTTACGACCACATTTTAATAATTAATTATTTAAAATTTATTCCTTTTCTCGGAAGAGCAATAAATATCATGTTCTAAAAGGAAAAGTAAAACGTAGAAAGAAATTAATATCATATGAAAATTAATGTTAGAAATTTATCTTCAGTGCTTAACTCTTTGTGTAAAAAAAAAATAATTAAATACAATATCTATAGGGGAAAAATATATTGATTCAGAGCCAGATTTCCCATTGTCTCGTTTCCTAGGTAAACAATTTACAATTATGTTTTTTTCTCTTTTGGTGTATAACTCTGTATTATTATTTCACAAAAACCAAATTAGTTCATATTTAGTTGAATGTTATGAATTAATTTCTTGTGGGAAGGGGCAAAATTATCCCTTTGGCCTATATAACACAGAAATGTGTAAATTCGATCGTGTACAGGGAAAAGTAGTGCCATCTATATTGTTTCTACAATAATATCTCCACTTGTTATATTTAAAAAAGGTTATGATAAAAAAAAAATCTTGATGATACAGCTCCTGTGTGTGTAAAGTTAACAAGGTTTTTCTTTGCAAAATACTCTAAAATTTCACAACATTTGAAATACGGGTAAGAATTTATGAAATGCATCTAACTGCCCTTGACAGTCTTTTCGATACTGCACCTCAATTTATGTCCCTGATTACATATTATCATTCAGTCTTAGCTCAATGGCTTAAAACTTTCAAATTCATTTTTATGTGTTTTCATAGCATATGCCCTTTATAACATGAAATAATTGACAAACGTATGGTTGAAACCTTCTAACTTCGTCAGTTACTCGAAACATTTCTTCAGAAAAGGAAAAGTCAATAGCGCACTGTCAATGTTCCTGACATATATCAAACTAGACGCTAAAGACCGCCGTGAGAGATAGATGCTCGTTAAATCTGTAGAAGCTTAAAGTCTACTTTGGTGTGGTGTGGAAATTTGTGAGCTAGGTGTCATCTCAGGTGCCACGTCTCCTCGTTACTTGAACTTAGTTCAAAACTACGAAATCCATCGCCATTGGTCCTCATGTTGCAATGTTCTTTTTTCAATCGATTGTAGAATTGATGCTTGGAAATCTGTTCTCTTCGAATAATTCCCTATGAAAACTTCTTCTTTATCTGCTTTGAGAGAGATTTAGGACCATTCGAATTATTTTCTAATTCGAACTATTGTAAGAATTTTATTTGATCAGTGGGGTTTGGGGGCTCAAACCCCTCACATCCACCAAAAGATTTGTAATTTTTAGCATAAGGATAATGCCTGGCCTCTTTCATCTGTTTATATATAATCCCCTCCCATAACGATCATCTTTGTACGCCAATGTATTTAACTCAAGAGCCATCTATGTATCTAATATGTACATTATAACTTTACTTAAATGTTCATAAACATTGCAATTTATAAAACAAATGAAGAAGTTTATTTTGGAATTGCCTTCTTTTGACCTGGCAGTTTAAATTTTGAAACATTAAAACAAGGTTTTCCCCCACACCTGCATTTTTAACTTCTGAATATATTTAGAAAAAATAACTTACAATTACACTTTTTACTGGCACTGCAAGATGTGCTCTGCAAAACTCAAGAATATAATAATTACTTTTTGAATAATACTTCTTAGGGAACATATAATTTTTTTTTTTTTTTTGCATGCATCGTATAGCAAATTCATTTTCCCTGCCATTAGTCTCTTTCCTAATTTGTCCTACCATTTATTCGACGTGCCCGGCAATGTTTCCTTTCCGGGAGCCACTCCTAACTTTTAGCTAACAGATCCGGCAGGAGCATTAGGTTACACATAACCGAGTTGGAGGAGGCTACCGCCTAATTGCGTTTACGATGAGTGTGTAACCAAGCAGAATTGTTTGTCAAAGAGGGTGCTTTATTTTTTTCCCCCTTGTGCTGTCCTCCAGTCCTTATTTATGGCCAGTGATCACGCATCCGCGTTGACCCTGTTAGCCGAGAGTTGATGGCTTTCATGAAGTTAGCCTTCTATGGGAAGACATAAATGATATCCTCCGATGGAATTGGGAGTTGACACGAGAACAGATGAAGGGTGATTATGGGATGACAGAGATGTTATTTTGGAGTCCGGTGACAAAGATACTGCTTTTCTTGAAGGGTGTGATTGAGGAACTGGAGATTTTTGCGAGTGCAGGGTGGCTCTGAACAATTTGTTTAATTGAAAAGACTGTTAAGATCAGAAAACTCATCCTGGAATTCATATTTGTATATAATGTTAAACTTATAATATGATATTTTGGAATGGAATTAATTTGTTGCAGTCGTTCAGGGATGAGAAGGCTTGTACTTTTAATTCCTAATTTATTTTACACAAACTTGAAATAAGCAGTGACATATTAAGGGACACCACGCACGGCTTACTAGATGATCATAAAAACATTCATTATTCGCTCTCGAGATCTCAACCCTTTATAGTTTTGGTTAACCGGAAGCTATTAGAATAATAATTTCCGGTGATGGCTTTTCTGATTGGTCCGAATGCGCGGGTGATGCAACATTGCATCATTCTGTTTAAAAAGCGCTGACGTTTCAATTTTGGGAGAGATAAAGTTGTGGTTATTTCCCATTACGCTGGTAAACAAGAAAATAATTATCACTTGGAGGGCTAAATACTAATACGAATTGAAATCCCTGGAGAAAAAATTTAAAGGAATTATTGCATATTTATGTATATATAGACTCGATATTGAGGCTTTTGTGCCATGTGTGTTTTGAGGAAAAAAGATATTTTATGCAATATGACTTTTTACTAATTCTGGATTGCTTTTTGCATACAAATGAATCACTTTAAGGATTTAGTGAAATATTTACTTCTTTTTGTTTTTGTCCTTGTTCTTCGAGTAAAGCACACCCAAGCTTCATTTGAAAAGTCTAAAATAAAATTAAGCTCTCCTTTAAAAAAATGATTCGATTTCTATTCGATGGCTCGATCAAGTCATTTAGAAATTGAAGAAAAATATTAGTAGACAAGTCCTTAGACTTCTTCTGCTCCTAAGAAGGAAGAATGCATATCATTCGTGACATTTTTAAAGTGGTCATTTGATTTTAATAAACCGACTTTTTGAATCATATATGCCTAAATAACAATGGCTTAGAATATCTAACAAAACAAATACAATTCTAATTGTAATCTTATGTTTGAAATGTACCATACCAATATTTTTTTTTTTTTTTTTGTTCAGTGACTTCTCTATTAATACATAACCATTCTTGACGGTATTCTGTTGGACATAAAAGCCGGCGACTTTTTATGTTTTTCTAAATGTAATTTATAAAATTATCTTTTGTCACGCTTATAACATTCTTAGGTTGTATTTGATATTTGTGATATTACTTTTGCTTTGAGTGGCATGATATCTGGTCGTGAAACATGCTGATTTAAAACAAATAAATGTAAACATATTTTTTAGAATACGTAACTATTCTCTCTTCCCGCCATTTAAGTTGATTGAGCTTTCTTTTTCTAAATCTTAGCCACTTTTGTATATGTCAGTGGCACAAAATGACATATTTCATTCGATAAAATTGTTTTTCTTTAAGAATGATTTTGTATTAGCTGAAATGTGATCGATTTTTTTTAGGAAATCGATTGCTGAATTGTATTAATCAAATTGAGATGAAATACTTGCTCTGTCTTCCGTACGTAATTCCCCTTTTTCCAAAACTGAACAACCCAATACTTTTTATTCAAGATTCCTTTTGAAAAAGTCAAATAAAATGAATCAAATATTCCTGACAATGTTTCCTTCTGTCTTAAACCTCTGGCCGCCTGACGCGAATGATTATTTATCGTTTGGCGTTCTAATAATTTGCGAATCAGTTCACTGACCCGTTCTTCTTTCTCGAACGGAAAAATCGTCTGATTTATATTCCTCTTTTGTTCTTCGCGTCGACCGTTGCCATTTATCACGGGCCCTAAAATTCCATGCTGGGGGAGATTGCAGACGATCCACTTCCAGTCTTTTATTCTACTGCACGGACCGCATTTGCAAGGGAAAGTAGAACCGATTCCGAACTTTATCGTCTGACAAACGCCCGAGTTATAAATATAAAGCCTTTGATAGGTGGAGGCGGGACCCTGACAAAAGTTTGCTCTGGAGAATTCATTGGAGGTTTTGTTTGATTTATTAGTTTGT
Source organism: Trichonephila clavata (assembly GCA_019973975.1). Taxonomy (NCBI): domain Eukaryota; kingdom Metazoa; phylum Arthropoda; class Arachnida; order Araneae; family Nephilidae; genus Trichonephila; species Trichonephila clavata. The sequence continues at coordinate 169,849 of BMAO01024498.1, forward strand.
TGTGTGTCGTTTGGGCATTGTTTTCCCCTTTATTGTTTTTCGTTATTGGGTGCTGGAATCAGATCTCTTTCCCCTCAGTGCTATTTTTGGAAAGTTTTAAATTGGCGCATTTTCATACCGGGTAGGAACTGCAAATGTGCTTTGTAATGAAGTGAAGTCATGAATAAAATCGCTTTGCTTTAGAATAAGTTCGGTGATTGGGTTATCGTATAGGCAGTAGCGTTTGTATAAGATTTGAGAAGTATTAACTTTTTTATGTGAACGTTTCAAATATTTTTAGGGGAGGACTTTGGGAATGTATTTGTGTGTTGTCAGTTTGTCACATACGGCCCACCATAAATTTCTGATGAACCCATCGCAGTTTTTTAACTTTATGAATGCGTGTATTTTGATATATTAACTTTCAGGCATCATTTTTCTCTTTCTCCTTTACTCTTAAATTTTAAAAAAAAATTAAATCGATGCAACATTTATTCAGCAAACATATTACCATTTTTCTCGAAATTGCTCCTGAATCAGACAAGATTGAATGCGTTTTTGTGCAAAAAAATAATAATTTATCAATAAAATTTTATTGTATAAGAAAATAACCTTAATCCTTATTTGTTTTTAAAATAATTATTTGTTTTTGAGTGTTCATTACATTTGGCAAGTTTCTTTTGAGGCAGTGTATGTGGTCGCGGTAGTCGATGGGTCATGGTCACGACCCTAGCGCCACTGAAGACTCGCCGTTTTGAGGATCCGCTGGACGTGTTTATGGCGGCTTACCTGTGAGCGTCTGAACTTCAAAGCAGTTATGTCCTGATATGGGATTAAGGAAACCTCAATCCCATATCTGGACAGTCTTTGATGTTGAAGGCCACGAAAGTTGGAGTTTTTCAGTCTACGGAGAGGCATAATGGTGATTGGTTGTTGTGAGAAGACCCGGGAGGCGTGCCTAATGGTTTCTTCTGGATGGAAGGTAGAAGAAATCTTTGCTTGAGTGAGAGCTGAGAGGTTGCTTTGTGATTGGTCGATACACGTATAATATTTTGATGCTCATTGTCTACCCGTTGGTGTGGAATGATGGTTAGGAGAGGCGGGGGGGCAGCTCGAGTCGTCCTTATCATTTACCAAGATTCAAAATTACGAGGTCCGTCACCAATACCTACATACCTTTTGAACTTAAAGAGTTGTAGCTCTAAAAGTACACTATTGTTATAAAAGCCTGGGATAATACCTCGAATAAATGATTTCAGTTGCACACATTTCGCATATCTTCGTAAAAAAAAAGAGAGGTTCGATAGTTGTATGTATCATGTAAAAAATTTCCAACACCTTTAATTAATTTAAATCTGTGTGCCTTTTTTATTAAATTAATAACAGTTAACAGCAAACAAACGTTATACTAAAGTAAATAAATAGTTAAAAAATCAAGAATTTCCAAAATCAAAATGTGATAAAATAAAAAGTGTCACATACCTAGACAAAGGATTTCAGAGTAAGTTCAAGCTTATCTAGAAAACATTATACATATTTGCCAAATAAGATCACGTGAACATAGCTGATTTATCCACGGTAACGTACTGGCCAGAAACAGATAATATCTTATGGTTTTCTTAAACGGGGAGATCAAAAGATCCAGCTAATTTTTAACATCATTGTCGTTTTTATCACTCACAGCTTAATTTTCCTGCAAACCCCAAATAAATAACATTCCGTACAAAATATTTCCCAAGTAAAAAAAAAATTTATGAATGATTAGCCCCACTTCATTCGTAATCATTTCTTAAGAATTTAATACCCGATTATTACGTTCCTTGCCCAAAGCCGGTAAACTACATTTGAATGCGTACAAAACATCTCCAAATTAAGTGATTAATGATTTATCCGCAGTTGAATCTTAAGCGAAGGTCATTCTTAGTAATGATCTAGTCCGCAGATAATAAACTGATGCTGCTCCTTTAATGGAGTTATTATACAAATTTGATTAATCTTTGATGAGCTAATTCGTCTTTTTATGTGCAGTCGGAACATTAAGGTGGTCGAGGAAAAAATGGTCTCTCCATGGGCCCGCACGGCGGTAGTAATTGAAAGTACACGTTAAAAGCGGATGAATGATCCGAGCCCTTGTTTTAGAGAGGCTTGCTTTAAATTGGAAATCGATCTTGGAGCGATGGTAGTGGTAGTAATAAAAGGAAGAAGTTATAACACATCGATCTCGGTTATTGATTTCGGGTGACTCGTTTTATCTAGTTGGCAAAACCGCCAATAAACGCTTGAGGCCAAAAATGATTACGGAAAGAAAGAAAGATATATTTTCCCTTACAGTCCCCCCTTCTCCCCCATTTTTAAGCCAAGTAAGCTCGTTTGAGGTATTGAATATTTTTAAGCAGATACCCTGTTATATTTTAATTTGGGGACGCTGCTTGCTGGAGAAACACAAAAAACGTTCATGTCCTTTGTAGATATAAAAACACACTCTTATCGTGTCGTTCACTTTTAACTTCAAAAATTGCTTCAAAGAATGAAAATTATTTTACGAATTATAATTAAAATTGATCCGCGATCATTTACGCAGTAACTCAAGAACCATTACAAAACTCTGAATAAATCAGGAAACTTTCAAATAATAAATCGTGCGAGCATCACCTATATAGACATAATAATGATCTTTTTGATAAGAGATCACATGCCTTTATATAGTATGACAATAACCGGTGCCATAGGGAAAAGAAATATTAAGCAAAGCGTAATGAAAATTAGGGGCTGAATAAAACATAGTCTGCTTATACTTCAATGGCTGAAATGCATCGTATAGAAAATTCCAGGTGAGATAGGACATTTTTTTTAATATTGAAAACAGTTATAAAGTCCCCGTGTACCACAAAATATCACACTAGAAGTAAGTATTAATCACACATTACAAAGGAATGAAGAGGAAAAAGCTTTTGAGGTTATGAAGGATTACAAATATTTACAACAAATTCACAGAGCTTTTTAAAAGCACTTCTGGAGGAAAGAAATTGGTAAAGTTTCGAAGGCCAATTTATATTAAGTCCCTTGAAAACCAGTCTTAGGATCTTCCATTCTTTGACAAACAAGGAGCACATGTTCTACATTTTCCACATCACCAATATTACAACCACAGGAAGATGACGGAACTAAATTAAGTTTATTTAAATTAGCTCTTAAAGTTACCATGACCAGTGAGAAATTGGGTTATTTTGTAATTAGTATAAAAATGTTGGCAGGGCAGTCTCTTATTAATGGTTGAAAAAATTTATTTGCTTAGATCCCTTTATTTGAAATGAGATATTCTTGGTTCCAAGACTTCACCATTCTTTCTTTCATGATCTTCTTGTAAAATTGTAAAATGATTTAGGAATATTAACGGCAATGTCAGTTTCGCGCTTGGTGGCAGCCCTTGCAAGCCAATCGGCCCGCTCATTTCCAAGAACGCCCTTGTGTCCTCGAACAAGTGCAAAATTTATAAACAAAACATTGAAGGTTTATCTCCAACAATATATATATATATCGCTAAATTTATTGCTAGTTTGATTTTTTCAAACTTTTTCCTCTTAGATGTAGGCTTTGGTTATAACAAATTGGAGAGTGGAATATGAACACGCGTAGGTGCAGTGACGAGCACCCAGGCAACTTGACCATGTTTCAGAATTACAGATCTGCCACCAATAGCCCTCGTGGTTGCTTCTAAATTTAATGTTAATACATATTGTGTAACTTAGAAATTTAGTTTGTCCCTTCTTTATATCTTTTAGAGCAGTCTAGTGACTGTGATCTCTTCTCTTTTGGATGTCAAGCATTTTATCAAAGGCAATAATCTTCTTCTGTAATTAACCATCTTGGAAACATACTTCGAGCCTGATAACGAAGTAACTCATTAAATTGGTTCTCATGAAATTTCAACTACGGTAATACCTCGACTTGCGCGAATCCGGAGTTACGCAATTTTCAAATCTCATCCATTAATCTTTTATTTGGGGGGGGGGGGGGTAAATTGGTTATGTGATTGCAGGAGTGTTCGATCTTGCCAGGCAGATAAATGGAGTGATGACGTTCAAGAGCGCCTGGATTCCCTTTATCAGAAACTGACAAATGGATGAGCTCATAGAAATGCATGAGCAAGACATTGAAGAGTCTTTAGATCTAGTTCAATCAGAAGATCGAATTACGGTCTTGAGAATTGAACTGAAGGCCTCATTTTAATTACAAATTTGAATGTGCGTGATTTTTCATTAAAAAAAAAAAAAGTTTAAAAATATGTACAAGGTTGGCAAGAAATAAGTTGCTCACTTCAGAGGGATCTAGAATCCATCTTATTGGTCCAAATGAATTAAAATTTCAACTACAGATAATTCAAATTATGCGCTTAACATTTATTAAATAAAAAAAAATTAGTACAATTGTTCGGTGGTAGATGACGCTGCAATACACATAGCCTTATTTAATATATTTTAAAAATATGCGTCAAAAATATAAAGTAACATTGATCGCCGTGTAAATGATTTGCTAAAACAGCATTTCACAGATCCACAATTGATTAGCCGTCATTGTTCAACGACATGACTCAACATATGACCCCTGCGACTTTTGGTTGTGGTGTTGTCTAAAGGACAATATCCACCGTCAAAGGCCATCAACTCTGCCAGATCTGAAGAACAGCATTCGATGCCATGTTTTAGATATTCCGGCAGATTTACTCCTGTCAGCTGTTGAAAATATGATTCTGCGATTTCAGCACATTGTTGAACATGAAGGTTATCATATTGAGCAGTTTTATTAATGTTAATTTATACTTTTGGCACATATTTATAAAACATATTAATTAAGGCTATGTGTATTACAGCGCCACCTACCGGCGAAAATTTATACTAATTTTTTTATTTATTTATTAAATGTCAAGCGCATCATTTGAATTATATGTAGTTGAAATTTTACTTCATTTAGACCAAAAGGACGGATTCTAGAGCCTTTTGAAGTGGGCAACTTTTTTCTTGTTAACCCTGTATATTTGCACGCTACGAGGAAATTTTGCGGGAGATGAAGAAAATCTTTGAGCCAGCAAACTATTTTATTCGATTTTATGAAACCTACATCAAAATAACTTCGGTTTGCTATTTTGTATAAGATTATTTTGTCTAAGATTTTATGAAACATTTTTTATTTTCTATATTATTATTTTCTTTCCCCGACCCCCCAAAAAATAATTTATATGTATTTGTATGTGAAATATACCCCGACTTACGCAGTTATCACTCAGTTCCAGCTATCGCATAAGTTCGGGATATTACTGTATACCAGTGGCGCACACAAGGGGGGTGTCCTGGGGGTCCAGACACCCCTCAAAACCCTAGGGGTTTTTTTTCGATTGATGATAATCCTATATATATATATATAACGTAAAATTTAATTAAGTACTAGTAATTAACAAATTATTTTATTAATTAATGCTAATTATTAATTCAATAACTTATTTTTTACTGTTTTCTGTTAACAAAATCAGAAGAATTAATTGTTCTCTTGAGGTATGATACGAGTTGGGGGACTTTCGACCATGGACTCCCCCCCCCCTTGAAAAGATTTTGTGTGCGCTACTGCTGTATGCACATTTTTAATTTCTAAAGAGGAGGTTTGAATAATAAGCAACGAATTCAAAATTGATTATAAGCGACTTTTCATTAATAATATGTATTCCTAAATTAATGAATTTTATCAATTTTTTAAAATATATCAAAAGTGCTATTTTTCTCTTTTGATGTAACTATTGCATTGGGCTTCCTAAATCATTTTAAAAAGCACTTTTTCGCAACGCCCGTTATAAGTGGATCGCGACACATTTAAATAAGGCAAAGGTGAGCTATATACTATATACAAAAAGTTGACCCCTGCTATATAATACTCACCACCACTAAGAATTATATCAAATAGAATATCTACGTCCTTCATTTGAAACACTTCCCCCCCCCCCCCGAAAAATGGCTACTTGCAGCTATATTCTTTAAAACAAATGTCCCATGTCCTCAAACTACTTCATTTAAAAAACAAAAAAGTGTTTGTGTGCTTGTTTACTTCGCCTTCTGATTTTTAACTATAAGTTCGTTTTTGAATGGATGATTTTAATCATAACAAGCAGTAAAATTTATTGAAATTGTTAATTTCAAAAGGAATGTAAATTTGCGATGTATTCCTGTTTGAAGTCGTGATCCTAGTGAAGAGTATTAAGTTATTTTATACAAGTATATATTTTGGCAAAAACATCACATCAAATGTATTCATAACCTAAGAAGAATCGTAATTCCCTATAGATTTTAACTTTTCCAAGTATCCGAAATGCTTTATATACTTGTATATCGAATCGTAAACATTTATTTTGATGTTACAATCTCTTGAGTAAATATTCTATAAAAAAAAAATCAGTTTGCACTCTGTAGGATCTCAGAAGTGAGCATTTGTGAGTAAGAATCAATACGCATGCAGGACGTTTGCTGTAGTGAACAAAAGAATTTTAGATTCTGTGCCATCTTCAAGCGTATAGATTCTTTTTATTGGCCTCTAAAAGGAATTTATATTCTTCAGAATTTTCTCTGGTTAATGATTTTCTTTAACCAGAATTTGTCATGCGATTTGTTAAAGATGTTTTCGTTGAAAGTACTAAAGAGATATTAACTTAATATACAAAGTATATATATGAAATTATTTGCTTTGTATTCGACATTCATTATTCATTTTCAGCTTATCTTTATCAGTAAAATGTTTACTTTTTGAAAGTGACTATTAGAGTATAATGATATTAAAACTATCGTATGTGTGAGTGGTGAGTCGCTTTTCTCCCCCTTCCACATCAGTCCATTGCTTAAAAAATGTGAAACTATTCTTGAATTATAAAATAGTTAAGAATAGCGAATAACTTTTATCATCTTTTTTTTTTAAATTGTTGTTGAATATTTCACCTCAGAAAGAATACATTAAAAGTGACTTAATTTGATTTCACTGTTTCTCCCACTTACGAAAATTATGACTAATAAAAAGAATACTATATATTAAAAAAATTCTACTAATATCTTCACTTTATTGAATTTGAATTTAAAAAAATCTTTTTTTTTTTCTCATTTAAAATTATGGTCGCGGTTGCCTAGTGGTCAAGGTAATGGACTCGTGGCCGGCGTATCAGGAGTGCGAGCCTCGTACTGCTGTAGGGGCAATGCACGTTAAATCTGTGGAAATTAGGAGAGGGGGGTACCAGCTTAGGTGTCGTCCTCAATAATGCACGTATGTGAATAAAAATACACTTCAATTAAAAGTACACATATAAGTTTGTTGTTTTTTTAAATTTGAAAATTTTTGAAAACATTTGAATATTTTTATCAATAACCAAATTTGAAAGTTCACCTAAGTTTTTCAAGTAGAACTACAAATTCCATGTCTGATGTTAGTTTAGAATTCAATGGAGAGTACGTAATTGTATTTATCATGTTAACTGTCATGAGTTGAGCCCATTAAGGGTCTCGTTTGATATTCCAAACTTGACTTGTTTTAATTTTGGGTTGTTATATAAAACTGCATGGTTCTATATTATACATACTGCAATAAAAACATGGTTTTTTTTTGTATTTGTTTTATTAATGCTTACTTCTACTCACAAAAATTATTTTAAACTCACTTGAAAATTGAATTATGGCTGCAACTCTGAATTGCGTGAGTTCTCTTGGCATTACCATCTACTTTATTTCTGTAAGAATATTTAATGAAATATAAGATCAACATATGGGCCAATCGACACGCCACGGGGAAGAAATAATAAAAGGCAGACACTACGCGGATATGAATTATTCATAAAAGTATCCAGTTTCTTAGAAACGCAATAAAATTAGACCTACGAAACTTATATCCCTCCTCCCCTAACATCTAGAAGTCTAACCTGGATTATAAAATATATTAGGTTGAGAAATATATGGCATTTTTTATTTTTCAATACTTGATATAATTCATGGTCAGCTTCTAGACTTTCCGATTTTATATTAAATGTGAAGTTTTTTTTACTTTTAGAAAATTGATGAAATTCGCAAAATTGGATCTTTCCCATATGTATTCGTGTTTTAAATTTCTAAACATCTCGCTGACAATTTCTGACGAAAAATTGCAGTAACTGTATCGAGAGTTAATGTAAATTTTTTTAACCTATTAATTAATTAGTTATGTGAAGCTCAGAAATTTTTTCCGACTTGGGGAAAAATAAATTGATTTTTAATTTGCTTGTGTAGCAATTGCTTTCTGCAACTGCTCATGACTTTTTTTTTTTAATCATATTCGAATTTTCGACGTTGACTCGTTCTTCATATTGATTACCTACCATGCCGCATATATTTTCTTTAGATTGAAAATACATTTTTTCTTCCTTGAATTCTCCTGTTATATATGCTACTTTACAATTTTAAGTAAAACTAATCTTGTGTTCACTGGACTCGATTATTTGGGGGGGGGGGGGTCACGGTATTGGTTATGGTCACGAACTCATAAATGGTGTTTCATGTATTCGAGCCCTTGTGTCACTTAAGACCCGCCGTGTAGAGACGCTGATGCATACTAAATCTGTCGAGGGTCAAAGTCTTCCCGTTGGTGTGGTGTGGAACCTTGGAGAGGAGGTGCCCTCGTCACTTGACCTTGGTTCAAAATGACCAAATAATTCACTTGACCTAATAATCACTCACTGGGCTGATTATTAGGTCAACGATAAACGGGATGCTTTTGAATTCATAAAAAATCAAATGGAAAAGAAAAAACTAGCTTTAGCTTATAAATATCCCTTTCATTAAAGAATTGTCTCCTATTGGTTGAAATCGCCCTCCACTTTTGAAATACAGGCAATAAGCTTCCTTACTCATTCTTAGATGTAAAGATATTTTTTCGTACAGAATCATATATAAGTATGTTCTTTTTTTGTGTTAGGGAATTTCTTTCCAGATCGCGTGCCATGTAGGGAAATAATAAAGGATGAATTGGTGAGATATATTAGGAGCAGAGGGTGGAGTTTTTATGGGAGGGAATAAAGGGAAGATCGATGACGGAGGTGGTTGCGATTGGAGTGTCCCGAAGTTTTGATGGACCCCCTACTGGGACTCTCCAGATCCATCAATGTAAGGAATCGAGTTCTTTTCGGTGATTTTGTTCCATATTTAGAAAATAGATCTTCCCTCCTTTTTTTCCTTGGTCATCAAGATTTTTACCTGAATATATATTCACACAGTAAAAAAACGCATACGGTTTTACGTAGCAAGTGATATGCACCTGCCGGTGCTTTCCGCAGAGCTCGTGTTATGCATATTTTTTTTTTAAAAGAGTTTTTTAATAATCAGTGCGCTAGTCTTTTTTCCTCCATCTCTGACATCCCACCTAAAAGTTGGCTTGAATTTCGTATCAGGGAAGTTTATGAATTATGGTAGCTCAAATCACATGAGTCCCCTAATGTTAAACCATCTCAACCAATGTCTGAATTTTCGTGAAAATTTCTACATTGCAATTCATACTTTTTCATCACAGAGCGTTTTTAAAACTTCAAAATATCCCGAAAATCATTATTTTTATTTTAACATCTAAAAGGATAACTCATTTCGGTGTTTGTAAAAAAATGCGAAATATATTTTATAACCGAAACAAATGGATCATCTCATTTAAAAATGAATAGTATGATAAAACGCATGCTGCTATAGGCCAGCGAGGTCAGAATGTAATATTAGTCGGAGTACTTTCGTATCTGAAAAAAAAAATTCCAAATACGGGTCCTATTCTTTAACACTACTCGGGAGACAATCTCAACTGATATTTTTGTACTGCTCGAAAAAGGCCCGTAATATTATAAAAGCGTTGAGACGTTTCTCTGATTCTTCTACATTAAGACTATTGGGGAAGACAGAACAAATGATGGATGTACAGGTGATTCATGAAGAAGTATACAGTTTCATTGCACTTATCAAGAACAATGTAAGATATTAAATGTCACCTGTAACAGAATTGTATGGGACTGTTTGAAGTTTTGTGAGAGACAGTCCCATATGTGTGTTCTATGTGTGAACCCGTAGTCACACGAGCCGTTACTCCATTACCACCCAAAGGCGTGTCAATGAATCAAGTTCTTTGATAGCGGCTGTGATATGCTGTTTCAGCTTCAACCAGGACTTATGCTTTTGCTCAAACAAAGCCTGTAGTGTTAAATTTTTCATACCGTAGTTTGATAGATTTTCTAGTTGGAGTTTCATCTCCGAATCGTGATCGAAAATGCCGTTGCTCAGCAGTTGTGGATTCCATTCAGTAATACAAAAAGCCTTTTCCACTGCAGACATCGCCATTTTGACTGACTAGTCACGTGACACGTTTTCTATTGTTTAAGGCACTTTCATTAGGGCCTAATCACAAACTTTAAGAGTACATCTACCTCACGGTTCGCTGAGGTGGTGCCTGTCCTTAAATGTTCTACAGCAATGATTCCCAAAGTGGTCTATATAGACCCCCAGAGGTCTGTAACAACCTTCAAGGGGTCCACGCCAGCGAAAAAATAATTTGGGGTCTTTGAGGTGTAAATGGGGGTCTATCATAGTGGCTCTCATTAAACCAGATCGGGACTTCAATTTTTTTTTTTTTAATTTGATGTAGTGGAAACCGATTTAACTAATTTATTTATTAAATTTAATGAGGTTCATTTTGTGGTTACTAGGTGACAGCATAAATTTTATTTAGACAAGGATCACATTTCAGCGTTTCTTTCCAGAATTTTCCTAAAAAAGTGTAATATTGAACGTCGCGAATTTGTCACAGACGATCTGTCAAGACATTTTAACCTACGTTCAACATTTAAATGCTCTTTACTCAAATTTCGAAACAAGGTTTGAGATTGCGTTTTTTATAGCAATACCACAGTAGACAATGAATTCATACAGTCACATTGAAAAAAAAATCATATGAAAAAAAATGAACTGATCAGAATCTGCCCTAAAATGAAGATCTTAAAATAAAGTTTACAAATGGATGTCAGCAATTTTGGTTTTAAAAAGATATACCTGTTATTTGTTTTCAGATTATGTAATATCGTGAGAAAGTGTTTTAATTGCTTTTCTTAGTGAAAAGAAAAGAGGAGAAAAACTTGAAAATTTACTAACAATAGAAATTTAGAGTTAAACCTGACTAGATTGATACTAAATGTTGAAAATTTAATATTGAAGCACCAGATTTCTCCCTCTCATTAAAAGCATTTGTCTGTTGTTCAGTTATTTTATGTATTGATTTAATTTAAATTTAATTCATTAACATGTGCTTCTTAAATTTGAAACTTTTCTACTTCTCTACAGTTAGAAATTTAATTCTTGTAAAGTAAGTAGTAGTACCAGCTGTAAAAAGACATTTAAGTTAATAAATTTGCAAAAATCCGATATTACGTAAGCAGGGTCTACCCGAAACCGAAAAACATGTCAAGGGGTCTATGAAACAAAAAAGTTTGGGAAAATTTGTTCTACAGCATCTTGAAAATGTATTATTCTTTATGAATCGCCCTGCATTTTTAAGACCCATAAATTTCAAATTCTCAAAAAGATGGGTTAATCTTATTAAATGATTTGTTTGTCAGTTACTTAGGCAACCGTGTGCTATTTTCAGATTGTGATGCGGAAGAAATTTAATATAATACGTGAAGTAATAGTGTACCTTCAAATGAAATTATTTTTAGATGCAAACTATATAATTACTGGGTCTATTGTATCACTCCACAACTGCCATCTCCAACCTTTCGAACACTGCAGATGCAGGCAATCGCTCATCCTACCTGACTGGGCTTTTCTCTACTCGTTAATTGAGAAACACCCAACCTGGGATCTTCTATTACAAAATATTTCGGATCCCCTTGTCTTGCGTCGTGTTTTGTTTTGATGAATGTACCGATTTCGTCGTGCGATAAGAAGATCAATTACCGCTCCCTAATGCGTTCTCGGTTGCAGTTTCTCAATTAGTTAATCTTGTTAAACGCTTTCTTTGTTGTTCTGGGAATGGTGCATCCCTCCCACTTCCGGTTACCTGAAGCGGAAGTATAGGGGACTGTTTGAATTTGGAAACTGCGGGTTTTATTGTGTGTGTGCCCCTTTGTTCAAAGTTGAGCCGAAACATTTGGGTCTTATCAGACTGACTAGTTCGTTTTCTTATTGTTGGAACTGAAATAATGTAAATAAAATGTGCAAATGGTTGGGAGGAGGGATATGCGCTCGATTTGTTCTGTTCTTTGTAATTGGAAGTTGCTTCGTTTTGGACAATTGAGTATTGCTAATGTTCTTCTAGGATTGCATCTTCGATGCTTTTGTACAAGAATATGTTTTGTTAAGTCTTTGATTTCAGAGGAAGGGGAATTACTCAGATATTCGATTAAACTCAAAAAGGATTTAAAAATAGTATTTAAAGGAAATAAACCTCAATTATAAAAGTGAAATGAATAATTAGTTTATATATTCTACTGTAATGATATATATATATATATATATATATAATTGTATGCTTAACCGAATTATACTTTAGTTTTTAAACTCCAGGCAAAGCTTTTTAATTGGATTGTTTTGACACCCCTGTCAGTTTAGAAGTCATTTCATAACTTTTTATATTACCTGACCAATAAAATAAAAATGGAAATAGAAAAAAAACCACACACTTGTTCATGTTAAGCACTTAAAATGAAATTAACAGCAAGTAAATGTTATATTAACAACTTGTTCCTTTATGTTGGATGTACAATAAAAGGTTTCTAAAAATGAATACATAACCTTAAATAAATAATTAAATCGGCGAAATATGTAAATTTATTTTTCTTTTTACTCTTCTCCCGTTTAAAACTTTAAAAAAAGGTCTATAGACTTGTACTTTTTTGTGAAAAGACTTTAATATAATTAAAATATTAGCAACATACATGAAAAACTGCATATATAACCCTAACTAAAGTATTACTAATCAAAAAAAGACAACATCAAATTTTTTATTAATAAAATTATTGTAAAGTATTGGTTTCCATTACAACCTTCGGTCCTCAGAATGTCTCCTTCATGTAATACTTTGATCACAATTTTAAAATGAAATTGTTAGTAATGCAGATAAATTATTCCATTCCGTTAGAATAGACTTTTTTAGATCAATTCATTAAATTTATAGATTGTGCCTTATATGGTATAGTAATACTTAAGAATGTACTTCCCTACATTTTTAGGGAAATCCTTATGTAGGTGGAATTTTCCTGTACTTTGTGCCAGTATGATTGTTTGATCTAATAATTTCTCCAGTGACAATTTCTTTTTTATCATTGTTTTTAAAATGAGACAAATTTTATTTAGAAATTCATCGTTTCGATTTGTAAAAGTTAATTGCTGTGATAATCATAATTTTTGAAAATCACTGTTTTTGACATTTTATTGATACTATTTTCTTATATAATTTAGCTATCAATATAAATTCTATTTCTTTTCGTGTTAAACTAATACTTGTGTAAATCCCGTTGGTCTTTACTGCTGCTCCACCTGTTTCACAGTGCTAGATTTTTACTTGTCTCTCTCGGTTTCACAATCACAATATTTACACCTCATTTTTATTAATCCGCTTGACCTAGCATTAATGTGTTAACACCTTTCACTCTTAAAGTGCATACCTGTGGCGGTGCTATTGATTTGTGAATCCATTACACTCCTACGTACGTCCTCGAGAGCTGTTGCCAGATTTCAAAGAGAAATGGAATCTTTTGCTGGCGCATCTCTCTGAAGAATATAACAAAAAAAAATTGGTTGATGGGATAAAAGAGGTGAAAGGGGGGAGGGGAGTACCTTATCGACTTTTCCTGATAAGAGCGATGTTTTCCGTTGCTAGGCAGGTAGATGATTTGACCTTGAAGCCTTGTTACCGGGTGACCGGAGGGGGGGAATACCTGCCCGCATGGGACGATCGATGCTTTCGAGATTTCGAATTAAGTTTGATGCTTTCTAATTCTTTAATAATTTATCGTCTGTCTTGAAACGAGAAACTGAAAACATGGGGACTTAAATGATAAGGAATTTTTCCCCTCTCTTCAATGTAAATTCTTAGCAAATTAAAACGTCATTTTAAGAGTGTTTAATTTGAAGCTTAAAATAATAGATTAAAAAAATACATCTTGAAAAATAAACGCATTTTTTTCGTGCGTGTTATTTTGCATTCTGAATGATAACACCGAATTTAATATTTTATAAAATATTAAACGTTCATTAAAACCACTTCAAATATATTTTTTTCTATTTTCAGGCAAATCTACTTGGAGTGCATAAAAATCTCGAATAATTTTTGGGATTTTTTTTTATAAAGTAACTTTAAAATAATTCATGAAAACCAGTACAATTTGCTGATAAATGTCCACTATAAAAATTGGCATACGTGTATTATAACTTTTTTTGAAATCGTGTGTATTATTTGATTTATATATTTTAGTATAATTTGTTAAATGTTAGGCCAAAAATTTGATAGAGACCAATTTGTTTGACTGATAAGTATAAATTGAAGGAAACAATTTTTTAGTTGATATAATTAGTTTATAATAATACACTAGTCTGAAGAGCTGCTTGCGGCTGTAAGCTGCAATTTTCTGAACTCTGCTTTAGGTCATGACTAATGTAACACCATGAATTAGTTCTAATGTAACACCAAAGTATAGTCTCTCTCATCTGAACCTCTATTTCCCTTACAATCATAGTGTTGCTTTGAAATGTGACATTAATAAGCAATAAGCTTACCCCTTCTTCATTTGTCCTCTGCTAAAAACATATACATACTCTGCTTGCTACAAAAGCAAAATTATTAATTAATTGATAGATTAACCTATCTTTTATAATTAGGAAATCCATAAATTGAATACGAAAATCGATTATTTCAGCTCATTTTTTCCCTTTATTGATTTCCAATTTATTACAACCTAGACACACACACATTGATATATATATATATATATATATATCAAAGAAAAGTGAATTTCTGAGGCAGTTTTCAAATCAAATTATTGTAGTTTTTCTGCAATGTGCTGAAAACCATTTATTTATATCATATATATCTATACATTTTCCAAATAAATGAATCTTTGTATCTACTTTAATTCTCAGCAAAATTTTCATGCATATGTCTTAATTATTTCCTTTTAATAATTTTGCATTGAATCCTATTAAAAAAATATAAATTATAAACTGCATGAGAATTTGCCAAAAATTTTAGAGATACAATTAATTTATTTTACCTCAATTATAGTAAAATAATTTTGGCATCATTTATTACCTATAGCATTTTTTTACAATGCATTAAACAAGATCCAATGAATGATGGATATCCCATATTAATCTGTAATTGTACTTATTCTAAATAAATCTTTTTAATATAGTATCCTATTTTATATAAACATAAAAAATGTTCATTCATTGATTTAATTCAACTTTTTTGATGCTTGCTTTTGAGTGTTGATAATGTTGTTTTTTTACCTAAAATTATATGCAAGTAGCCATTTAACTGACCAATGACCAAAATTTTTTAATTATTCAGGTGCCAGTTCAGATAGTATCGATCTTCTGCCTAGCCCAGGAATTGGTGCTGAGTGGACAAGGGGTCTACCCACAGATGATGGTCACGAAAGCGATCAGATCTACGAATTCGATGGAACATCCAATGCAGTGGTTATACCTGAATCCACCCTCAATCATAACTTGACTGACAACTTCACAGTTGCCTTTTGGATGAAACATGAACCTTACCCTGACCACAATGACACTCACATGAAAGAACACATCATCTGTAATGCAGATGACCATAGTGAGTATACCATGAAAGAAATCATTGTTTTATACAGTAAATTTAGATAAGTCTGTGAGGAATCATTCTGTTAATTTTGTGAATTAATTGTATAAAATTGGAACAAATCAAACTAAAAAAGTAGATATATGAGTAACCCATGTTTTTAATACAATATTTTTAAAAAGTTTGGCACTTTCTGTGTATGTGAAACAGAAAAGTATAATGGGGGATGCAAAAATAATTGTGAATGCCATACTACAAATAATTAAAGCTGTGAAATTAGAGGTGTCTAAAAAAATTGTTTGTAAAAAGTTTTTCAAATTTATTTATGATATTGAGGAAGCACAATCATGTTATAGTAATTGTAATGTGTTTATAAATAGCATTCAGAGTTCTTCCTCTTTTCATGCTGTAAAAAAATTAAATTAAATAAATGTTTCATTTTTATAGATATGTAATAAATCATACATAAATCTGATGCATCAAAAAACCACCATCATGAAATTTTGTTAACTTAATAACAACTGTAGGCTAAATTTATTACAATTTTTCACTTTTTACTGGGGAAATTAAAATATATATTTTAGAGTAATTTCTACTTATAATTTTTTTAAGTATACCATGGTTATATTTATTGGTATTATTTCTTATTATGAAGATTTATTTTCCTCCTTTGGAAAAGTATTGTAAAATATGGTAAAAAAGCCAAGGCCTAAAAAAATTTGTATTTCAGTTTTAAAAGTATCATCTATAATAAAAGCTTCAGAAAAATTCAATTAATTTTATATCAGAAATTATTTTTACATAGCTATAATTTTGCTAAACAGTATTTATATCTCTGTAGAAATGAACCGTCACCACTATTCTATATTTGTGAGAAACTGCCGCTTGATCTTGCTGCTCCGACGAGAATTCTACCAAGAACGACCAAGTGTGTTCAGGCCTGCTGAATGGCGCTGGAAAATGCCTGAAGTTTGTGACAACCAATGGCATCATTATGCTGTCAGTGTTAATTTCCCTGAAGTAAGTTGTTTAACTGTCAGCATTTTTTTAAGCCTAAATTGCTTGGTATAGGAGAAAGTTTTTACAATATCTGTGTTCTTACCTCACTATTTGTGTAATTCATAACAAAGTATGTAAATACTTTTTTTTAAAAAAATTTGTCAAGGAATATTCATTATCATAAATTTTCTTTTGCTTTTATATTAAGCAGAAAATTGTAGTATTTTTATTTGATTGCAATTAGATAGCAACCGTAATAAACTGGCTTAAGTTTGTGATTATTGTATTTGAAATAATTCAGAAGAGTGTAATCCATATGGGTGTTTAGATTAATTTGTAATGCTTTCAAGTGTTTTTGCTTCTACATTTTGAAGTTGAAATTGAGTAATGAAGAATATATTTATAAAGTGACAATTTAACTCATGTTTTATTATTTTCAAACCTATAGTTTGATCTTACACAAAGTTGAAAGTTTATTAAATGTAAGGGGTTTTTATGTATAATGAAGAAATTTGGCACTTATTATAGTAATTAAACTAATATTGCCTAAATTGAAACAGGGTGCATTATAAGTTCTCGATTCTCGTAATTAATTCCTCATTGTAACTATAATTTCTCTAATTTATACCAACAAACTTGTTTTAGTGATACTTTTTTGGACATTCAAAAAATTTTTCTCCTACTTCTCAAGCATCATCAGATATGTTCAACTCAATATCTATGAGCATATATGTGAAAAAATCTGATTTTTTTTATACATGATTCATTGTGTTTTATACTTTTCCTCCCTCTTTAAAATGTTTTATCTTATTTTTTAGTAGTATTTATTGCATCTGCCATGAAGTATATCACATTTCTTAGTCATTTTTCTTATTAAATATCAGCAATTTTTACACCTATATATTTTGAAGAACATAATTTTTCTTAATTCTTTATGTGCTATATTAAATATGTTGAGTTATTTATATTTAATGTGCTTTAGAAATAAATGTGATTACTGTTATATTATTTTTTATTGATAGAGGGGTTATTTTCTGAATTTAATCAACAATTTCCTTCATAATTTGATTTTCTATGTGTATGCACGTTCATCTTACATTTGAAAGAAAAAAGTCTGTAGCCATTACCTTGTACACCATAGAATAAAGCAAATTGATAGCCACTGCACTAAATTACTAATGCAATAATCTCCTTGCATTTTCTTTCTCATAAACTTAGTTTTTTTTTTTTTAATCAATGTAAAATTTCTTTAATATTTTTTTATTTCTTATTTCTAGGCTACTTTGTATGTGGATGGACAGCAATTTAAAATTCAAACAAACAATCCTGACATTGTAGATGACTGGCCTTTGCATCCTGCTAAAGACATCAACACTACTTTTGTTGTGGGAGCCTGCTGGCAAGGTAGTGCATATAAGGATGTGTTTGCTTATTAATAAATTGTTCCCTTTGCAATTATAATAAAATCCCTTTCATTATACATTGCAATTCAGATATGAGATTAGAGAAATAAGTGCTAAAAGAATGGATGTTTAAACTTAAAAATATTAGGTTTATATTTTTTAAAATTTATGTTTCATATTACTCAATTTGTAAGTCCTTGTTTCAGAGTGTTAGGAACTTGGTCATTTCTTCATTTTAAATCATCACTTTTTATATGCTATGGTTTTCAAAATTAAAACTGAATATTTTTGTGCAAATCTATGTATAATGTATATGGCCATGATTTGTGTACATTTAGGCATGTGCTCAGCAATAAAAAATTAACTATATTCATTTATTTTATTAATTCCTGTTTGGTTTGAAAGAAAATCATTGTAAATATCTTTTTTGTAATACATCAGTTTATTTTAAGTGAAATATCAATGTTCATTTTTAGATACTCTTGTATTTATAACATAATTTTTTCATCCTGAAGCTGCTATCTTATGCATACTTAAAATTTTTAGGCAAAGATGAGAAGATGGCCTTCAATTTCCATGGCTTTTTGGCTGGTTTGTCTGTCCTGCGAGGACGAACTGAGAACTCGGAAGTGCTTGCCTGCTTGCATCGCTGCAAGGAAGGGTTAGAAGTGCCACCTGCTGATCTTTTAGAGCCTGGAATGGTGAGTTGATTCTTTTGTTTTGTATTAAATTCTGATTGCAAATTTATTTACTATTTTTATGAATGTGGTTTTTAACTCTGCCTAAAGTTCTCAGTTTAGTTTATTTACTTAACTTTGTTTATGCTCTTTAATAATTGACAAATTATGTAACACATTTGCTTCTGCTGATTCTCTATGTTGATTTGTGAATTTGAAAGTGCATTAAAATAAGCTTTTAAATTGACAATTATAGTCAAGAGAACAATTTCTTGATTCACAACTCCGTTCATGATTATTATGTTTAATAATTGAAATATTTTTCAATGAGTTAGATCAGGGATCGGCAACCTTTTAGCTGTGGCGTGCCACACCTATCTACCAATATGACTCAGCGTGCCAAGCAATAGGGCATTTTTGAAACAATTCGATTCCCGCGATAATGCATGCAGAGTTACAGAATACAGGTCAATAATTTAGATTTAGAATTTTATTTTATATTAATTGTGCAAAATTTTTAAAGGTATTTCTTGACACAGCATAAAATATAACTATTTCTTTAACAAAAATTAAAATTGTATATACATATATATTATGTATTCTTAAACATATTTATTAAAATATGAAACAGACAACGTAAAATGGAAGTATTTCCCTTCATTATAGTTAAATAAAGAGATAAATAAAATTTTTAATGAGAGCCTATTGGTTGCACCGCTCTATTTTCTTATCGCAAAATTAGGGGTTTAATGTGTGACTTTCAATTTGAAACGATTCTGAGCATTCAATTTCTTTGTAAACTTGAAATATTTTTCCGAGTTCACAAGGAAAGATTTTTTTGCTTAGAACAGCAAAGTGAAAAGCAGTATATACACGCAATTTTCTCTCTTCAAACAATTAAATCTTTCGAGCAACGGCATTCAATAATTTACAAAACAGTTTTAAATTTATTTTTAGATTTTTTCGCAATTCCGTAATTCTGAAGATGTTTGTCAAATAAGGTCCATTACAAATTTATCAACTTTCCTCCAGTCAAATATTGACTAATTTGTAGAGTAGTGCAGAGTGCCACTGAGAATTGTACCGCGTGCCATAGGTTGCCGACCCCTGAGTTAGAGTATTTGGCTTATTAACTCTTTTTTAAAAGAATTTTTTACATAATGGAACACATCTCTTTAAATTTATGTTTACAGGAAAATGTTTTTTTGCAAGAATAAGAAGTTTTTTTGTTACTTTCAATACATATGAAAGATCTCTCATATAGCAGTCGATGGAAGCATACGATTTTCCACTCTGTGTTTTTCATATTTTAAAACAGATTTATTGTTGAAGTATAAGTTGTATAAACATATGATAAAAAAAAAAAAACAATATTTGGCCAAATCTTGATTTTTTTTTATTTTTGTTGAGAGTTCTGGAGCTTTATGAAATTAATGTAAAGTGTTAATTTTCTATTTCCTGTACTTTTTGTCAAACACTTTCCTTTTTAAATGTTTTTATACATACTCAGTTCTTGTTTATCAATTCACTCCTGTGTTATAGGAGCTTTTGACTAATTCTGACTTGAGTGAAGTGACAGTGGAGGGCAACAGCAAAAGCAACTTAGAAGATCTGATATCTCGTGTAGGATATGTAAACTCCCGAGAATTCCCTACTCCTGGTAGAAGAAGTGTCCAAATTGGCACAACAGTGACGTAAGTTTAATTAATTTCTTAAATAAAAATATTTAGTTCTTGTAAACCAGTTTTTTGCTGGAAGTGAGACCTTTCAAGAAGATATAAGCTGCTTCTGAAATTAAGCTTGCTATAGAATTATCAACCTGATGGATGCATTTTTAATGTGTTCTTACAATGTCTAGTAAATATATATAGTTGTTTAATCAGCAGTTGTATCTTTTTCCTATGAAAATAATTACATAGCTTTTGAAAATAAATTCTACTTTTCCCCCTCTGTAATAAAATTTCAGTTTTTGTTTGTTTCCTTGAAAAACAGTTTTGAAATGTAATTATATCTAAAATTTCATTTTATCAAATTAATCTTAAAATTCTTGCATAATTAGTAATCAATATAGTTATTAGTCCAAATAGTTCTGAGGTTTGAAGGAAAATAATAATAAAAAAATGCTTGCATGCATTAAAGGCTTTCTTACCTTAATATTTCTTTAAATTATTAAGAACTTATATAGAAATATTAAGATTGTAAAGGGTATTTTATATTACAGCATTCCTAATGTATCATTTTAATATTGTGCCTTCTAAATGCAAATAACACATTATTTATTGTAATTCAGGTGTGCCAAGGGTAAACCTGTGAAAGTTCCCCCTGTGGAGGCATATATCATGGTTCTGCAGCCTGAACTGCCTAGCATCACCATCAATGGAACTCCCAACCTTGCTCGAGAGTACGAAGCCTTCAAGCAAGGCATCCAACTCTTTGCCTCTGTCTCTGTGCTCATCAGTCAAGATGAGGAAGTACACAGCAATGGCCTTGAATCTATGGACCACAAATTGGATTCCTGCAGTGTCCAAGTCTATCCTCCACTTAACCCTGACCATGAGTATTTTAAGCTACCTATTAGCCTAATGACTCATCTGGGTATCCATCACAAGGAGAATAAAGATGGACTGGTGATTTTTGGTGAGTATTACCTCTTGTCTTTTCAAGTTAGATTCTTTGATCTAATAATAGCAGCACAAAATTTTGTTTGAAAATTCAGATTTAATGAGTTATGATAAATATTTTCACATTATTATGCTTTCCTCTTCAACAACATGTTGCATGTCCAAGTCAATCAAATGAATGTTAAAATTTTTGATAGATTCTTTCAGCAAAATAAAACTAGGCTGAAATTTGAAATGACTATTTAAAAAATTATTTCCACACTTTTTCCATTATTATTTTTTTTTAAATATTTATCAGTTTAAATGTCAAATATCACCCCTGGAATATATTTCTTTCAAAATTTTGTAATTATAAATAATAAAATACTATATAAAATTTAATTATCTTATACTTTTATTAAATTTTGCCACTCATTTTTATAGGCATTTCTAACATGATTATCATATATTGATAACCATGAATGAAATTCATATAAATAAGTCATCAATTATAGATGAAGCATATAATTTTTTTAGGCAGGGGACACATTACCTGAATTGTAATCTGTGTTTGTGGAATTTTTTTTATTTTTTCTGTATTCTATTTATTTACTTTAAATTTTTAATATTTTTGTTGTTATGAGCATTTTTTTTTCTTGTTATGTACGATGTGAAACACCTTTTGTTGGATGTTCTCAATTTAAACTGGATTCTAGTGTAAATATTTTACTGAAGTGTAACTATATCTAATACTTTACTTTGCATCCTCTTTCAGGGGCAGATACCATTCACAACTATGATCTAATCCTTCGTCAGATAGTGTACTACAATAGAAAACCTGCTTACTACCTTAATCGTGCCTTTAAGTTGGTTTGCTCTGAGCTGAATGGTCGATTCGTCAGCAACGAGTACATACAAACTGTATGTTCTTCAATTAAATATTTTTATAGGAGAAAAGCTATTTGGCTCTCCTCTTTTAAATCTATAACTTGAACATATTTAATTTTTGCTTTAAAAATTTACAATCATTATAAACATTTTTTTTAAAAATTTCTCCCTCCCCCAATTATATTTAGTTAATTGTAGGGTGATTTTTTTCTGTAATTTTTTTGTATAATATTACTATATTTTTTGTTTATTTGTAAGATGTTTATGGAGTTTATATAACATGCACAGAATATAAAGAATGAAATCTTAAAATAAATAAAGTTACATTATAGATCATTGTACACCATGCTCTCTATACATATCAATCTGAAATTAAAATGTTTAAAATACATCTTCTGTAGTTTTGCAAAATTATTGATTATTTCTGTTATATTGACTACATAAAATTGTCTATAATTCAATAAAGTGTAATTAATTGATTTACAAAGTCAAATGTAAGTGTCATTTAATATTAATGTAACTACCATGAAAGTGTTTTAATAATAACAATGAACAAAGCATATTATTGGAATGTAATATTCTGTGGCAGTTTATAATAGTTTTTAAAACAATCTCAACTGTATGTACATTTTAATTAAAATTAAATATAATAACAATTGTAGAAGTCTCTCTACTATTCAGTTTTCATGTGTTGATTTTTGAGTTTATTTTATCTTATAGTTACAACTTTCTTTTTTGTATATGCAAGACTTTATAAAATTTATGTATTCCTTTTGTCTCCCTCTCTCGAGTGAGAGTGTGAAACAACACCTTTACATCCCTGCACTTTCAAAGCGCCCTCTACAGTTGGGCTCTTAACACAATGTGCTATGTATATTGCTATATTTGCTTCTGTGAAAACCAGAAATTTTAATTTTTTTAAAAACTTGACCATATTAGGGTTGGAAAGTGAGCTTTTACTTATTTAATGAATAAGTTGATTTTGAAAATTTTTCAAAGCTTTTTTTTTAATTAAATAGAATGAAATATTAAACTAATAAAAGGTATTTACATTATGTGTTTATTTTTTGCTCTTGGGTGTATTTAAGTTGTTTCTAAAGGGTCATAAAACTGAAATTCTTGCCTTATATAAAATTGAAAGTTTAAAAAGCAAAATGTCATCTCATGATATTTAATCATTTTTAAAATCAAGTTTGCTGATGTTTTATCTAATTTCCCTTGCAGCTGACTGTCATTCACCCAAGAGCAGAACCTGGTCACGAGGCAGAACCCAAACCAGCTCTGGAACCTGTCAACCATGCCCAAGTGCACGACCACAAAGTGGAATTTAAGGAGGCCAAGGTTCGCGCTGCTGAATTCATGGACAATGATCTGGGAGGAGGGAGTGAAGCCATTGCAAAGACATCAGCAAGTAAGTTATGATTTTTCCTTGCCTCGTAAGTGGTATGTCTTATAACTCTTAGATAATAGTACATACTTTTAAAAGAAATGCTGTACTCATAGTACTATTAGCTTAGGATTTGATTTAATTCAGTTCACCTGTATTTGGTGATTTGAATTATTTTTCAATCAATGGATGGAAGCTTTGACAATGGGAATATCAACTCAGTCATTGTTCTTTTTTACGAAATTTTAGTTTAGAAATAGGAGCTCTGAGATTGCTGTGTATCTTTTGTATAGCATTAATTTAGTTATGAAAAGAAATTATGTATTGCAATTATTCATGACCTTCTTTTCCATTGGTAAAACTTAAATTATTTTATGTAGTTACAGATAAACTTTTTTTTTTTTTGTATTAATATAATGAGTGAGATTCTCTCCATATTATGTGATTGAATGAAACTTGTTTCAAAAAATGTCCCTGTCTCTTTTATTATTTTTTGCTTTATGAGTAATTTATAATAGCTATGAATTGTTAGCTATTGTGATTTAAATAACCAATTACATAGGTCATCTTTTTCTTATTAATCTATATTTTTGGCTTTGATTTTTTTGTAGTTGTGATTCAATAAAAAGTTATGCATTTTACTATTAGTTGTATACAATTTTATTTAAACTAATATTATTACATTATTATGCTATAAAAATTCAATTTTTCTGTGTGTTTGTGTGTGTGTTAATCTTTTCAATAGTCACAAGCATTTTTTGTATTAATTTAATTCCTTTCTTTTAGGTCATGCAGTAGCCATTATCATCGTAGTGTGTGTAGGCTTCCTGGTATTTATGATTGTCCTGGGAGTTATCAGAATCCGTGCAGCTCACCATAGGTCCCGCGAGACTCGGGACGAGGACCAAGAGATGGCTTGGGATGATTCTTCTCTCACCATCATAGTCAACCCAATGGATGTAAGACTCTTTTTTTTTTTTTAATTTAATTTTCCCATATGGACCCCTTCTGTTAATCATTAATAATAAAACTTTATTTTAAATTTAGATACTGTCAAATCTTATTAAAACCTATAATAAAAATTCATCATTGAAAAAATTTATGACAGTAATAAAATAAAATTATTATCATAGTTATATAAAATTTATTAAAACATAGAAATGTTCTTTAAAGATAGAAACATTAAGTGAATGTTCATTTAACAGGGGGGGGGGGACTCTGTATTCTAACATATAATGATTATTCTTACAAAAAAAAAATCTAAATTATATCATTAATAATGTAATTATTCAAATCTCCTGTGTGGTGATTGAAATGTTAGCAAAGTATTTAAGTAGAAATTACATCGTACTTGTAATGTTTACTTAACAGAATTTACAACTTATATTACTAAAAAAAAATGTTTAGTCTCCATTAATTAAATTGGTTCCAATTTTTATATGTGTTTGATGTTTCATTTAATCATCATAATAATAAGGCTCAATTAAGATTTTGAACAATTTTTCTACAATAAGCTCAATACTCAATAATGAATACTAAAAAAAAATATGATTAAATTTTATAAAAGTAATTTTTTTAATGATTAAAACAATGCATTTTAAAAAAATGTTTCTGTATTTAAGTAAAGAGAGAAACTTGTATAATAAAAGTACATTATACCTGTTTAATTTTATGCAAACTTATTTTTTTCCCATTGGGAAAATGGAAGTCAAAATTTTCAAGTCTCATGAAACATTTCCATAGAAGATGATTTTTAAATATTATTTTATGTTCATTTTGAAGGTTTTTATTTTATACATTTTTCATAGTGAAATAATGCAAAGTATCCCAAAGCTATTTACTTTAGTAAGATTATCTCTGTGGTTTTTGATTCCTGATTTCTTCTTTAAAATGCAAATATGTGTATATTAATTTTTCTGCCACTAATTATTTGTCCATATTTTTTTCTTTTCAGCAAATTGAGCAGGAGCAGGTCACTCGCCCTCTCAATGAAGAGGAAGACAGTGACAGTTCTGATGATGGCAGCAGTTACCGTGATGATGGCGAATCCTCAGAGGAGGAGGAAGATGCAGGGGCTGCAGGAAAAGCAAAGACCAAGGAACTGGAGTGGGACGACTCAACTCTCAACTTTTGAGACTCGTCTGAATTTCCCTTTGACGTATCCACATACATGCATTCCGGAGATAGCTGTTTGGCACGCACCCTAAAAAAATTGCCAGAAGGAGATTAAAAAAGCACTCTGAAGAATTTAAAGGAAAAATTAATATACAAAAAATAAGGAGACACCAGCTACTTTAGAAATTTGTATGCGGATATCGTTACATGAACATTCACGGCGGATTAGTTGTCATTAAGCAGTCCGTTGTTCTTCTTTTTTCTGTAAATTATCTAGTGCAGTTTTCCTTGTGGTATGATTTCTCATTGAATGAAGGGATCATCTTTATTAGGCCATCAATTTATATACTTATCAGTGTCATATATTTAGTGCCATACGAGTGGTAAATTTGAGTTCCTGCATATAATTCCCTCTTAAGATTATAAATGCGAACAGTGTAGTTCCGATCCTTTGTTTTCAGAAAATTTTCATGGAGCCTTCCTTGTTTCTACCATTTTCTATTTCTATGCTACATAACATGCTAACTTGATATATATTGCCTGCAAATATAATTGCACAAATGCCTAACCTTTACGGTGTGGAGGATCATTCACAACCTTATTGTCTGCACAAATTGTCAAAAAGCACAGTGTAAACTACCTTATGTTTTTCGTATGCCATTTCTTTTCACCTAAATCCTAGCTGTTAGCTATTTTTATTGCTATTGCGTGGTAGCTACCTGCACAAGTGAAAAATGAATGGTGACTTATACGCCTACATCTTGTTCAGGGTTTGTTTTTATCCTGTTTGGACAGTACTGTCCACCCAGCAAATTTTGTACATACAAAAATTATTTATGCTATTGAAATAGATTTTTTTCCAGTGTTCGATACAAATGAGAGAATATTTATTGTTACAGACAAACTCACACCCATTTAATATCTATCATCTTTTGAAAAGATCCTGACTAAGATACTTCTGTTAGATGTCTAGATATTTTGAAATTGGTCCACTAGGCTATCTATTGGATGAATAGGTATTAAATGTTTTCTAATTTGATCTAGTTTTTTTCTTAAATCTTGAAAGGCCCAAAGCATTTATTAAGGTGGACTTCTACTGCATAGGACTGTGTAAAGGCAGACCCTGATCAATGAATTATTGTTTTCATCCAGGCAGTAAAGGTTAACGTTTGGCAGACCCCACCCCTCAATATTATAAATATCTCTCCTTCTTGCACATCATTTATAGATCATGATAAATCGGAAAACACATATCGGAATTTTGAAACATTTTTTCCTTTTGTCTGTATCTAACATATATGTGTCGTATCTCTAAAGCATGCTTGTTGTAGTCACCTAAAACTGTCTTAGGGCTTAGCGAGAGACTTATTTGTGATGTCTATTACTGGCTGGGTGTATAAGTGTACTTATTTTAGCAGTTGGAACATTTGTACAGTTTGTGCCTGTTCAGGGCTCTTTTCTCTTATTTTTTGTGAATATTTCAATAATACTGCTGTTTGGAGTTGTAAAAATAAATGAATAAATAAATATTAATAATGATTAATATAAAATAAGTGATTTGAAAAAATTGTGCTTCTGTTGGGCATTCTGTAGGGGACAGCCTGAGGAATTTTCAGAGTATATTTAGAAATTATTTTGATTCATTGTGCCATAGGGTTATTTTAGAGATTGTTGGCAGATGCTGACAAGTATAATAGTCTAGCAGCATCCTCTACAGAATGCCCATCGGAACTCCTTGAAATAATAAAATTTCTCTACATCTACCCAGCAAATGCTGTTTCTTTCTATAAGTTGTTAGATTTGCAGTTATACTAATATTTTGTGTGTGTATATCTGTTTTGTTATACAAATCGGTACATTCCATATGTTCTCTTTGTAGAATACGAGTTGTTGAATTCTGTGTTATAAAAGTAATGAAGTGGTGGTGGGAGACTTGAAGATTAATTAACAGCTTCTATTAATCAAGTGATATTTTATTGTGTGTGATGCAGTCACTGCATATACTTGCATTTTATGTTTACTGTGGACAAGTTAATGCTCGTCATGCTTTGAAGTCGAGTTTTATACTTTATTTCATTTATTTTATCTTTTAATATTACAAACTAACTTCATTATTGTTTCTCATTTTGATTCAAAATCAGATCAGCAGTATTTGTGTTAGAATTTCAAAACTTTATATCATTAGTTTTTTTTAAAAAATGACTGATTAACTAATGAATTATCAGTGTATAGAATATGTATTAGATTCAAAAAATTTTAATAGATTTGGAATTATAATAAATCCATCTTGGATAAGTAATCTTTGTGAACATTTAATAAAATTCTTTGAAAGTTGCAGTTTATTTGTTTGTTTCATTTGCTCATTAATTTCAAAACTCTTACAATATTTACTATCAAATTAAATTATGCTCTCTTATCATTTGTTCATAATATTTTGTTATTCAAGTTGGACATTACTGCATTCATACTTATGGACTTACTCTTATATTTGCTTTTGTGTCCACCTGTGATTGTTGTAACAAGTGTTATTAACCTGTCTTTTAAGCATGATCACCATAACTTGATGATTCTAAGATTTCAAAAGTAACATTTAGAAATCAGATTAATTGTTCAAATATTTTTATGAGTTTGAAGTATGTTATATTTACAGAGTTAGTAATTTTAAATTTTTCCTGTAATTCAGAGACTCTTGTTTTCTTAATGGAAACAAATTATTTCCATGAATGAAAGAATGAGCAGACTATGTTCTATATGTTATGTTGCTGTAAATGCAATAAAATCTGTTTTATCCCCCACATTGTTGTGTTTTATTTGGAGTGTGTATTTATTGTGTTTGTGCATTTATTTTTATCACATGTTTATTATTCCAAAATATGCAAATTTGTCAATAAAACTCCCAATTTTTTAAATTTTAAAATATGTTTCATTTGTATTAATAAATACTCAAGTTGAAATGAGAGAATAACTGGTCTTCTGAAAAACTCCTCCATGTAAAAATATTGCTAAGGGTATTAACAGAAACCTTTTCTTTGCTTAAAAATACCAAGTTTTTGAATAAGTCATCAAACTATTTACTTCAATCGGTTCTTTTTATTAAACTACTAATTTGTTGCAGTTTTCTCTTTATGGCACATTTTTATTAATTATCCTTTTGTTTGTCAATTAACTTTTGTTATATTTAAATTTAAACTTAAATTTCACACGTACTGAGTATCGTATTTCTAATTTATAAATGCTTCAATGTTTTAAACTTTTGAATTAGAATCTTTATACTGTGCATTGCAGAATCAAATGTAAATTTCATAAAAATTTAATTTAAATGAAAAAGTCAAGTATTGACTTTTTAAATTTAGATATGTATATTAAAGATATTTCCAAATAATCTTAAACTGATAACTAACATTGATTGTCACAGGACACAACACTAAGCCTTTTTGTACTCTCGGGGAGGGCTGATACATCCAACTCAGCTATAACAAATTTTGTCCATGACATTAAATGAGCCACAATTCCAGAAACACTAGATCATCTTTTTGTTGTTTAACATTTCTTTATTAATAATAAAAACATTCCCAAATGCCAGCTACACGAGACCTACAAAAACATAAAAATAAACTTTACATTCGTTGGATCGTCTGTTACGGCTGCCATGTTGTTCCTCTTAAAAGGGGAAAATCTCACCCTTTAAGAAGGCTAGAACATGCTCATAGGCAACACAATAAGGTCCCCCCCCCCCTCCTACAAAACTATTTTGTTTATTTATAAAATTTTAAAAAATTTTCTGAATCAGAGTACAATTTATATATATTTGTTGGTATTTTCATATTACAATTAAATGCTTAGAGAATAGAACATTTCTTTTTTAAAAAGTACAGGTTTGAAAAAGAATGTTCCATCTGTGTTTCTTTTTCCTTTAAAAGACATATATTTCTAAATTTTTGTAAATTATCTTATGTATCAAAGGACTAGTGATCAAGTTTTCTTTTGAAAACTTCTTTTTTACAAAAACCCAATACTCAAAAAAGAAAATATTCTGAATCACAAATTTTTTATTTTCAATGCATGAAGTAATTGCATATACTATATGTAGTTTCTGCTAAAATTTTATGTACCATTAGTTGAAAATTAGAATTGGTACTTTTAAAATTGGTATTAGAAAAATGTCTGTTGCTCATGTAGGAAAAATAATTCATAGAATAAAAATAAGTAGTTATATTAAAATACCTTCATTTTTCTTAAATAAAATGTTCATTCCACAAATTTCGGGATGGATTTTGTGCTTGCAGAACATTTTTTTAATTCTTTGAATCAGTAAAATTTTATCTATATACCTACCCAAAATTATATATCCTCTAAATAAAAAGAATTTTGTTTTATTATGGGGTCATCTTTTTACTAATACTGTATTTAAATAAACTAATGTTCAATTACTAATGAAATTCGACTTTGCTGCTGTTATTAATTCTTTGGGGGGGGGGGGGAGACTAAAAAATTTTTGGTAAGGAGAAAATTTCTGGGTGAAGTGCAAAAATCTTTCAAGTCCTTCCCCATTCAGTGTTATTTTTAAACTGAACATTTTCTTCTTACTAACTATATATAGTTTAAAACGAAGCAGTTTATATACAGCTCAAGAAAAACGTCTAATACAATAAAAATAGAACACCAAGAATCAATTCAAAAATGTTTGTGATATTTTCTTTTCTAATTATTTGCAAGTGTTACTCTAATATTCTACTGTTATTTTTCCAGGAATGTTATAAATCTTAAGGGAAAACTAATGAAATAATTCTTTTGGATACTTTTGTCTTGTAAAGGCTTCAAAAATTATGTTTTCATTGACGGACTTGCAGCTCTAGAAAAAATTAGAGGAGCAACTATTTTTCTTTTTCTGCTTTTGAAAAATTCAGTGAATGATTTAACAATCATTATCTGTCTTTATGTGAAAAAAGTATTTCATGAATCCTGTTTGTAACTTATCAACTTATAAAAAAATTTTCAGTTTTATTTCACTTAATTCTTGTAATTACATGATCATTAAATAGCTGTTTCACTAACATTTAAAAAAATGAATTAGGGTGTTTAAAAAATATGGTTATCATCAGAGTAGGATTTAAAAATATTTTATATTTGCATATGAGTATTTCCTAGTGCAATTTCGTATCGTCAGAGCTCTGGGGACGAAAATATGCTTCAGAATTACATAGTGGCAATTGGTA
Organism: Trichonephila clavata; assembly: GCA_019973975.1. NCBI lineage: Eukaryota > Metazoa > Arthropoda > Arachnida > Araneae > Nephilidae > Trichonephila > Trichonephila clavata. Next base: position 200,956 of record BMAO01024498.1, read on the forward strand.
TCCACCTATGCGGTGTCACACTGAAAAGTGATACCAGCTCCCGGTGAAAGCACTAGGTTTGCAAAGGTAAAATGTCAATCTGCAATCCCATTTGAAAGAGAGAGAAATACGTGATGAGGTAACGTTTTTTTTTTAATTGGCATTACGTATTACATTAATGTAAAATTTCCCATGTCCACCTAATTCCGTTTTTACACGATAGATATGTTCCCGAGGAATACGTGCAAAAAGTTACATTGCATCTGTGGGAAAATAAAAAAAACTTGATCGGATCTTACGTTTCAAGACATTAGTAAAAGTTTATGATATAATCTAGTGAGTTTTCGAGTTAGGACCTGAAATATTTATATTTCGTAAAGGATGTACATGTACTATACAAAGTTAATTTAAATTTCCAAAGTTATCTTGGTTTAAAAGCAGTTCTCGCCCCCTCCCCCGTTTAACCTCATATTGCGGCCCGCATGAAATAGCTAACATATGTATGTGGCTCACTTGAAATGGCTGACATATGTATGCGGCCCAGCAGAAAAAAAGTTTGAGTACCCCTGCTTTAGTCCCTCACTATGTGAGTTTGTACTGTGTCCTTTCGTTAGCAACCTTTTCCTGCATTTCTTCATAACTGTGACAGAAGCAATAGTTTCTACATCGGGTGTAAAGTTTCTCGATATTCAAGGGTGTGGCCGAGTAATCCAGACCACCGGGGTAAAAAAGTGCGAAGTTAACTTCTTTAGGCACGGTAGGGAAAAATTTTCGTAACCCGATGAACGTAAGATAGGGACATATTTTTTTATGTTTAAGTGTTTGCCTGGGTCTAGTAGTATACCAAAATGAGTAAATGTATAGAGTTAAGCATTTATACTTCTGTATAAATAAAGGAGAGAGAAAAGCGACTAATTGACTCATCACGATATCTCCGGAACTATTCAACCTACAGGCTTGAAATTTGGTTGGCATGTTCCTTTTATGGTGTAGAGATCCGCTAAGAACGGATTTTGCGAAATTTGAAACGCAAGGGAAGTTAAAGGGCGTTAAAAATAATTATTTCCATTTTTAAACTACTCGACGTACAATCTTGAAATTGGGTAAGCAGATTCCTTTCATAGAGTAGAGATCCGCTATGAAATGAGTTTGGTGAAAACCGCCCCCCAAGTGGCGTTATAGATAATTATTTCCATTTTTAAACTATTAGACGCACTGTCTTTAAATTTGAAAAATGGATTCCTTTCATAAAGTAGAGATCAGCTTCAAAATGGGTTTTGTGAAAATAGACCCCAAGTGGGGTTTGGGAGTTATTAAGGAGCGTAATAAATAAATATTTCCTTTTTTAAACTACTAGACCTACTTGCTTGATAATTGGTAGGCATGTTTCTTTCTGGAGTAAATATCCGCTACAAAATGGGGTTTGGGAAATTAACCGCAAGGGGTGTTGCGGGGTTAAAGGGCGTTACAAATTCCGATTTTTAAACTATTAGACGTACAGTCATGAAATTTGGTAAACAGATTCCTCTCGTAGGGTAGAGATCCGCTACAAAATGGGTTTCGTGAAAATCAACCCCCAAGTTTCATTTCGGGGGATTAAGGGGCGTAATAGATAAAAATTTCCGTTTTTAAACAATTAGATCTACCTGTTTGAAAATTGGTACGCATGTTCTTTTCATGGAATAGAGTTCCTTTAACAAAGAGTAAGCTAACCCGCTACAAAATGGGTTTCGTGAAAATCAACCCCCAAGTTTCATTTCGGGGGATTAAGGGGCGTAATAGATAAATATTTCCGTTTTTAAACAATTAGATCTACCTGTTTGAAAATTGGTAGGCATGTTCTTTTCATGGAATAGAGTTCCTTTAACAAAGAGTAAGACGAAAATTTACCCCCAAGTAGGGTTGCGAGAGTCAAGGGGAGTTATAGAAAAAAATTCCTGTTTTTGAATTGTTAGACCCACGTACTTGAAATTGGTGAAGCATGTTTCTTTTGTTGAACAGAGATCCACTAAGAATGTATTTGACAGAAATCGACTCCTGGGGCAGCAGGTGGTTACTGGGCGTATGGACAAAAAAATTCCTTTTTTTCGTACAAGGACTATAATAGTGATATTTGGTTTGCATTTTTCTTTTGTTGAATTGAAATCCGCTAAGAACGGTTGTTTTGGAGAGCGACTCTCAATGGGATTACGGGGGTATTGATAGTAAAAATTTCGTTTCTGCTCTATTAGATTTAGACTTGAAATTTGGCTTCCATATTTATTTTACGGAGTAGAGATCCACCGCGAAAATTGGTTTTGCGGAAATCCACTTGGTTATATATAGAATAACGAAAGTGCAAACATCGTTCTATACTTCAATTTTAGAGATTATCAGAAAATACAAATTAGAAGTTCTGTCTTTTTTTTTATCAAGTGGCGAGAATTACAGGTATAAGTATATTTTGCATACAATCGAATTCTTAATTTTTTAGTATTATGTATTGAAAATGAAAATTTTGTTTTTATACTTATACCTTTTCCATCCTAATTATTTTTTTAAATACAGTTTGAAATAATAATAATAAATTTGTTAATCATATATAAGATTAATTTAAAATAAAACTTAATTATACAATTCAATACAAATAAGCCAAAGAAGTTAATTTCTACCGCGTGTTCACACTGATACACGCACTATTTCTTTTATACCACTCCTTTCTATTTAAATAAATCACTTTTTCTTTCATAAAATATGTTTCATATTTTGTCTTTTGAATACTAAATGGATGCCTAATTCTTTTGTAACTCTGAAAACTGCTTTAATTTATTATAAGCTTACCGTTGTTTATTTCTGACCCAGACACACACAAAATGTCCCGAAAAATCGATAAAATTTTAAAATGCTTATAATTAAACAATTTTTGATTTGTTAGAAATGTTTTACTTCATATTACATGCATATTTTTTAACATGCTTTTAAAAGTTTCACTTGTATGTAACGGAATCTGTGAACTCGATTTTTACCCACTTTAAAAGGTTAGAATAATTCAAAATTTTGCACACTTGTCAAAGACTGATGGCAATACAATAATTTCATAATTTTGTTCCATTGTTCCGATAATGATGATCAGGAGTAACGATTTCCAGGTTTGGAGACTAATTCCATGTACCACTTCCGGATTTGACGACTTATTGCATATACCATTTTCAGATTTGGCGACTAATTCCATATACATTTCCAGATTTAGTGACTAAAAGATTTTGGGGAAACCCTAAAAGCGAATACACCTGTGGTTAATACAAATAAAACAAACAAACAAAAAGTGTTCCTTTAGTGAGAAAGGGAAGGGTGGGTACGTCAGCAATTCTTACCATAATATAAAAAATTGTCTAGCTTTCTGAAGATGGAAATTCAAACAAAAAAAAATACGTGCATGTGATTCCGGCTCCAAATATCAAACTCAAGGATAAATTCGACAATGAATAAATGATAGTTTAAAAAAACACGTTTTTATTGTAGATCGAACTAAAAAATGAAAAATAAATTATAATTTTAAAAAAACTAAAAAGCACGCTTTTATAGTGAATCAAACTAAAAAGTAAAATAATTCATAATATAAGAATAAAATGATTAATGAGAAATTAATGTCTTTGGGGGGTAAAAGCGTGGGGTGCTTTGTACAACATTTTTACACCAACTCTACATTTCGGAATAGAATTAGTAAGAAATTATAACAATTAATATAGAGCATCCCACGCTTTTACCAAAATCGGACTGTCACTTGCACGGTGCTAAAAGCTAACGAGTGGCGTACCCCTTGCCACGATGAATTTCGCGGGTTGCGATCTGACACAGTCAGACAGGTGGCATTAGAAACAACAACAACATATGATATAAAAGCTTGTCACGAGATTTACCTGTGTAAATAAACAAATAAATTAAATAACTATCTGACTGATTTTATTTTTTAAAATTTTCAAACTAAATAGATACGAGTACTTAAATCTCGCGACAAGCTTTTATATCATGTAAATTGTGTAATGACGTTATAAGTTGATAGTAAAAAAAAGTTTTAAAGGAAAAATTTTATTCTTTTTAGCGCATTTAAATAAAAAATTGTTTTTAAAACCTTTTTTTTTTTAGTTTGTTTCTAACTTTTGACAGTACATGTTTTATTACCGTTAAAAGGTTTTCACCAGAGATAGAGGGCGTGAATCAAAGTTAAGAATTCGATTATTAATTTTTTTAACTGGATCAAATGTATATCAACAATTTCGGACCTCGTTGAAAACTTCCCAGGCCTTTCCTCATTTGGATCATGTTTAATAAAATGATACGTGGTCCCTGAACCGAGTGGTCATGATATCAAACTAGTGACCGGCGTTGTCGGATCGGATCCTTCTACCACTGAAGACATGCCGTGTAGAAATACTAATGTACATCAAATCTTTCAAAGTTATCACATTGAAGTAGTTTGGAGAGTGGGATACTGGCTTAGACGTCTTCTCATTACATGGTCGAGGTTCAGAATCCCGAGATGCACCATCAGGAGCATTGGGAGTTGTTTTAGAATGCGACATTAGTAAAACTACACTCATGTCCATAAATTAAGGATAATTCAGAATCACACAGAAATTCAACTCTAAAATAAAAATTTCATCTGTAGAATTATCACACACATCTTGAAGAAGAATATGCAAATTACAGGAAACCACCAGATGGCGCGAATAGTACGTCACAATGACGAGAGTGTAAGAGAGGGGTATATAAGGAATGGTGGCAAAGAAGTAAAATTGTTCACACGTTCTTTAAAAGCCTTTCAGTGCTATAACCGCATAGTTATGGCACAAAGGAAGCATTTGGATGATTTTTTTACGTGGTAGAATTATCCGACGACTGGAATGTAGACGTACCCAGCTGGAAGTATCCGAGGAACTTGGAATCGCCCAGAGTGTCATCTACAGGCTTTGGCAACGATTCTAAAATGATGCTAATGTGAGTAGATGTTACAGCACCGGTCGCCCCCGAGTTACAACGCCGAATGAGGACCGGTATTTGGCAGTTACTGCCATAAGAAACAGACGGAGCACAGCATCAGACCTATCTCGTCAGCTCTCTTCAGCTACCGGTACGACAGTTTCAAGACAGACCCTGTACAGACGCTTAGGGCACATTGGTCTATGTGCTCGTAGGCCTGTCAGATGTGTTCCCCTTACCGCAACTCACTGCCGCCTGCGATTAACCTGGAGTAGAGAACATGCATTGTGGACACCGCAACAGTGGTCTTGTGTGATGTTTTCCGACGAGTCCAGGTTTAAATCGCAGTCTAATTCTCACCGGACTTTCACATGGAGAGCGCCAGGTACCCGTTACCACCAAGAGAACACCATTAAACGACACCGTTACGGTGGTGCAGGATGGCTCGTTTGGGGAGGAATTATTCTTGGTTCCAGAACTGACCTGCATGTTCAGAGTGTAACGATGACTGGCCACATCTACCGAGATGTCATTCTGGAACAACATGTACGTTTGTTTCGGGGTGCCATGAGTGCTGAATTTCTGTTTATGGATGACAACGCCCGTCCTCACCGTGCAAACATTGTAGACGAATGCCTTCAATCGAAGGATATCACCCGTATGGATTGGCCAGCATACTCACCAGACTTGAATCCAATAGAGCATGTATGGGATATGCTTGGCCGAGGAATTGCAGCCCGTCAACCCACTCCCACCTGTCTACCGGAACTTCGGAGGGCATTGCTTGATGAGTGGTGTAATATTCTCCAAGATCAGATTGATAATTTGATACTCAGCATACGTAGGCGTTGTAAGGCCTGTATTGCATTGTCCGGGAAACATATTCCGTATTAACCATCATACTAACCATGTTATACTGTTTTTTGTAAATAGTTTTTTTTTTTTTAAATTTGCTCCACGGAGTAAAAATCGCAATTTTTATTAATTATGTCAAACATATAGCATCTTTTTGCTCTTTACCTTTTGTTTAATAAATAGGCTTTACAAATAAGTCAAATTTGTTTTGCTTCTGTCTCTTTCTTTGCCTGAACTTCATTATCCTTAATTTATGGACATGAATGTACGATCCCTTAAGGTAAATGATATGACCAAATCATTATTTGAAGAAGTCCTCTTTAATATTGCCCAAAAATTCTGCAGCTTTTTTTTCTTTCCTTCATTGATTTTAAAATAAGCCATTTTTGAAAGCACAATGAAGATCCAATCTTAAAGCCTCTCAGCAACTTCAGTTGAGAAAGAGGAACTGATGCTATAAAGCTGCTGAAGCATCAAATCGGTCCAATATTACTTTGCTTATTTATGATAATTTAATAAGAAATAAAGCATAAGAAAAATATTTACGCAAACGGAACATTCAAATTTCTTCATTATTTTTTCTGATATGGTATGAGGTATTAAATCTTGTCAGTCCTATTAGTAAATTCCTGCAAGAGAAAAATCGCCATTTGTTTTAACAATAAAACTTTTGGAAAGTTCTCGTCTTTTTTTAGGAACTTGAGATCACAGACAATCCATTTAATCCCATCTTTGTCGATACCAGCGAAAAAGCAGTCAAAATATATACACATAAAGATTTTGAATCAATACATAGACAACGAGTTTGTCGGTGAAAAAGACTATTATGTAAATCAAGTTGAGACTATAGTGTTGTCGTACCCCTGTCCTATCTTGGACTGGGTTCACATTGGCCGGCGCGCCTGGTGTGGAAAGAAACATATCATCACCAACAAAAGCAATAACAATAATTATTTATTGTAGACAGACAAATACAATTAACCAGCACAAGTTCAAACTATAAGTCGAAACCCTGGAGTGATTATCTAATCCCTAGATTAATCCTGATACTCAAATCTATTATTCAATTCTAACCTTCAAATCTAATATTCCCTACTAAGTAATCTCACAGCTATCAGAATTGACAAAGGAGACGAACCCTTACTAACGTCAGGTCGGTACTAAATCTAATCTCTTTTATTCCTTCAATGATTAATAATATCAAATACTATCCAATACGCGCTAAGCTCGCTGAAGAGATCCGTAGACGATACTTACATTTAATTTGGCAATTCCTTCTCCTTCTCTTTCTTACTAAATCTAGACTTTATATAGTCGAACTCATTAGCATATCACTATCTCGTGTTTTTCCCAAGGAGGCTGTGAAATACAATAATTGCTGGCCCCAAAGTTACCCAAGAGGATTAATAGAAGATTAACGCGGATAGACCCGTCACAGTGTATGCACGGAAAAATACAAATTTAATTCTTTTACCAACCGGTTTCTTTAAATCAAATATTTATTCTTGGTTTTCTGCTATATCGCAACAATTACTTTTGTTTTTTATATTATATTTATAGACTAGAAGAGTTACTTCTGTAATTTGACCAATTGCGATAATTAAGAATGCATTAACAGGCAGAGAATCATCAAAGATATGAATTCAATAACTGTGATGAAATATCAGTAATGAGTTCCCTATTAAAAAAAATTTTACTTCCAGAAATTTTGAAATTGATAACAAAAATGAATTTTCCCTAAATTTAACTATTGCTCTAAAAAATTTTCTAACTCTTCCAATAAGTTTTGCATCCAGGGGAACGTAGTTTTTCCAAACTATATATAATTAAGGATTATTTGAAAACGACATCTAAAACAAGATTACCACACTTCGCTGCATTAGCAATTGAGAATGAACTCAGAAACAGTTTTGTCAGAATTCCTTGAACTAAAAGCTCGTAAAATATACTCTAATTAATTGTTTCCTTAAGTGAAAAGACATTAAAATTATTAATGTCAGTTTCTGAATGATACTGTTGTTTGGACTTTCGCTAAAAATGATAGGATCATCTTTCCTTTTTTATAGAATGCTTTCGCTGTATTTCCATAAGGGAGAGCAATTTTTTACTTTTGCTAGAAGAGGTTCACAGTCTAAGTCCCATCCTACTGTAATTACTACTATTGCATGCTTTCTAAAAATCTAAAATAAAATTAATACTCCAAGCGTTTTCATAGAATCAATCGGCATCTTTATTCTTTCTACTCAACAAAAATGTTACAAAACATTGCCAGATATTACCAAAGATAATATTATACATTGTCATATTACAAAAGGTACAAAATTAATCGTTTGCTCTTATACAATTATTAACAAATACTTTTCATAAAATATATTTTTAGATTTACAGCACAACTACATTTTTGTTCTAGAGTGCAGTTTGTGCTGAAATAACCAGTAGATCCCCATTTAGAACATGTTTGTTGTCCCCTTCAGACTATATGAGAATGCTAAATAGGACAACATAAATCGAGATAGAAATTAAATCAGCAATTGTGCAGTGCTAAATGTAGCGATTTAATTCTTAGTGAAATAATTGTTTCTGAACCTTTTCGAGTGGTAATTTGTATGAAATTTTGATCCCATAAGCAATCAAAGATCTCGTGTTTAGTTGCACAAATGGGGTCAGATTTGAAAATAACTTTACGGAAAACATTCAAAGAGTTATGAGGAACAATTATTTTATAAAAATCTAAAAGCGTTTTAAGGAGGAAAAAGAATATACAGTCGACTCTCATTAATTCAAACTTTCGATAATACGAACCTCTCACTAATTCGAAGTATATGCTCTGCCCCTAGAAAAACTCTTGATATTTCGAACTAAACAATATGTTTTAGTATACTCAATATTTCGAAGTAAAATCTGTGGCTGGCCACACTATAACACGCGATAATTCGAAGTCATCTTATAAAACTCTCGACAATTCGAACACTTACTATCTAGAGTCCTGTAGCAAACAGTTTGGAGCTTACATGTTTTGTGTTGTATTGTATCTGCATGCCTCCCCTGCAACAAAGCCTTTTTGATGACCATCTGTCTGTTACCCCTTCTTTGTGTTTCCCGGTTCCTCAGGCAAAGACTTCTTTTTTTGCGTCAGAATGACAACGATTTGTGGTTTATCTGTGCAACTTGTAGCACGTGGCACTAAATAGGGCATGGTCCAGACTGGAACCTGCCTTGAAGAACCAATGGTGTTGGGGACAGTATCTGAGGGAACCGGGTGCGATACGGTTTTGTTTCCAATTAGGAATAGAAGAGATTTGGAGGGGCGTGAAAGAATCAAGTTCGAGAATTACTACGTAAATGTATTCTTTTAATACAAGACTTTTAACTTCTGTATAATATTTATACTGCATAATATGTACTTTTTAAAAATACTTTAAAGTAATTTTATACATATGTACAATTGTTGTTTTATTACATAGTTTAAAATTTAAACGTGTTAGAAAAAAAATTTCACTTCTTGTATTTTAGGAGTTTATTACTCTCTTGATAATTCGAAGTTTTTCGTTGGTCCCTTCAACTTCGAATTATTGAAAGTCGACTGTAGTTTGTAAATTAAAGGGTGTTCCAATAAGAAGGTATCCAGATCGATGTATTTTCACATTTTTTTATGCAACTGCCTTATCAAATAAAGGACAGCATTGAAAAAATCTTGAGCATTTACTGATCAAGTCATCCTTTAATGCTTCCATTCACCATGGAGTCCAACATGAGAGGCAGTGGGCTGGTCAGCCAACAATCGTCAGGTTCGGAGCTTATCAGGATGTCTCATAGGACATATTATTGCAGTATCAGTGGCATAATGGAGAATATTAGGGTCTCCTACAGTCAGGTTCTGCCCCCCCCCCAATCCAGGTCTTACAAAGAGTACGTACTTTTCATCAGTTTTGCTTTAGGCCCCTTAGAATCCTACCCTCCCCCGCGTTGTGGGGTTTACAGGGATGTGCGTTACGCCACTGTGCACCATTAGGACGAGGAACGAATGGGAAAATTCGTCACACCTGATCTTCTTTGATAACTATACATGTATCAATAGCCCATGTCTCCTCGGGAGCCCAGAAAAATCAGCAGACTAATCAGCAGCCGAATAATAGGATTCGGGATAACATCTGCCACCCTTCTATAGCGGAGGGAGGCCAAAGAAAAGTGAGGTTTGCCAATTCAATAGTGTTAGCAAAAAATTAAAATAACAAAAACATAAAAAAACAATATTTGTATAGAAATGTTAGCCGAAGGAAGAACTGGTTTAAGTTTTGCGAAATATATTTATAATTACATCACTAGTATTTTTTCAACTCATTCCTCTATGATTTAGACTAAGGCCAATTGGGCATCAGACTTTCATAATAATCATTTCAGTATATATATTATTTGTTGCAGCTTAGTTTAAAGTTCAATGTTGCAACAATAAAACTGTGTAAAATATTTGACATTTTGAAAAGCAGATATTTTACTTTAGAACATCATTTTTAACAGTGCCGATTTAAGCTCATTTTGGGCCCTGGGCACAGAAGATCTACAGGCCCTCTTGGCACAGAAGGATCGAAATTTATAAGCAGAAAATTTGGTTAAGCCCAGCTTATACCAGGCAATACATATATTCTGGGCGCCTGCCCCAAGTGCCCAATGGATTATGGTGAAAAGAGGCAACAATTCTCATACTATATTAATTTATTGCGGTGCTCGCCACACATTGGTTTCGTGTGTTTTTCATCGCTCTGCGTCCGCCAGGCCAGATTCTCAAAACTATTCTCAGGGGTTGCCATATTCCGTACGGGACCCATGGTCGGGTTTACCACAGAGTATCCCCCCAGTGACTAAGGGCAACAGCCCAAGGGAACGACATTAGTTTTTAAAATTTTATAAACATTATTTTCTTTCTTCCCCTTTTTTTTCTTTTTGAGAATCCGTACTGGAAGAAATACATTAACAATTTGAATATGATATATATACAGAAAAAATAGAACATGTAAAAAGATGTATACAAATATAATACAAAAAAATTTCCAACTGAAAGTTCTTCTAGAAGGAGAAAAAAATTATGTAACATAAGTGGCTAGTTTTTTTGGAAAATGTACATGTCTTCCTGATTTTGTGGTATATATTGGTTGTTTGTTAGTAGATATTTTATCATCTTTTACACTTTTGCTCACTGAAGGTGGAGTTTCACACACAGTTTCTGAGAGAAGATGTGCGGGTTTGACGCGATCTAGAGAAACTTTAGTTTTTCTACCATTAACGTCAATGGTGATAGTTTTGTCTGTTCTGGACAGAACTTTATGTGGTCCAGTATACGGTTGAAATAAAGGTGGTTGCACACGATCGATTCTCAAAAAGATATGAGATGATGATTTTAGTGAAGGATGAATGTAGAATCGATCAGTGCAGTGAGCAGATGTTGCAACAGGATTCAGTTGTTGCATTCTGTTACGAAGATTAGTGATGAAATTATTATCACAAAAAGGAATGTTTGATATATCTATCATATCACTAGGAAGACGTAGGTTTGTTCCATAAACAATTTCAGCACAAGAAGATTGTAGATCTTCTTTAACTGCTGTTCTAATGCCGAGAAGAATGAGGGGGACCATTTCGGACCATCTGTCATTCTCATGGGCTTTAATGGCTGATTTTAAATGTCGATGGAACCGTTCCACGATTCCATTTGAAATTGGATGATATGTTGTAGTTTTGATCTTTTGTGTTCCCAGCATGCGAGTAAATTCAGCATACATTGATGAACGCATCTGGGTTCCTTGATCAGAGGTGATTATAGATGGGCAACCAAAACGAGAGATCCAAGTGTCAAAAATTGCACGGCAAATGGTTTTTGCTTGCATGTCTGGAATGGGGATTGCTTCTGGCCATCTGGAGAAGCGGTCGATTATCGTAAGAAGATAATGATGACCTTCAGATGGTGGCAAGGGACCTACAATATTTATGTGAATGTGAGTGAATCTAGCGTCAGGAAGAGAGAACGTTCCTAGAGGTGTTTTAGTGTGCCTTTGGATTTTCGACTTTTGACACGATTCACAACACCGGACCCATTGCTTTATTTGGCTTTTCATGCCAGGCCACACGTAGCGAGAGCAGATGAGTTTTGTAGAAGCTACTATCCCTGGATGAGCAAGATTATGAAGATGGTTGAACATTGTTCTTCGAAACGATGCAGGGACGAAAGGACGTGGAACTCCTGTTGAAATATCGCAAAGCAAATTGCAATTTGAGGTTTGGCATGGTTTTAGCTCTAATTTAAGAGATGATTCATTATTCTGCAAAAATTTTTGAACTTCTGGATCATTTTTCTGTGCTAATGCAAATTCTTTAAAATTTAAATTTGGAGAATTAGTAATGGAATCAATTTCGATTCTGGAAAGAGCATCAGCAACTATGTTCTCTGAACCTTGCACATGCCGAATGTCGGTAGAATATTGGGAAATTAAATCTAAGTGGCGTAGTTGTCGAGGAGAACATTTATTTGAGTTTTGTTTAAAAGCATAAATTAGGGGCTTTTGGTCAGTGTATATTGTGAAGTTTCTGCCTTCTAACATATGCTTGAATTTTCTTATAGCCGAATAAATTGAAAATAGTTCCCTGTCATAAGTCGACCACTTTTGATGGCTTTTGTTAAGTTTCATGGAGAAAAAGGCTATTGGTTCCCATTTCCCTTGTGATAATTGGGATAAAGTACCTCCAATAGCAATATATGAAGCGTCCACCCATATGCTCAATTGAGCCCCTGGAATAGGATGTCTTAAAAGGGTAGCTTCTGCCATAGCGTTTTTCGCTGCAAGAAAAGCTTGTTCTGCGTTTTCATTCCATTTTAATGGTTCGGATGATTTGCGAACACTAGAATGAGATTTCTTTTGATTTGTATGTCCTTCTAGAAACTGAACAATGGGAGCAAGTATACGTGCGGCTTTTGGTATAAAGCACCTATAAAAGTTAAACATGCCCAAAAATCTACGCAATTGTGTTAATGTGTTTGGTTTAGGAAAATCTAGAATACATTTTACTTTATCAGGTAGAGGTTTAATTCCATTTTCTGGCAGATTAAAGCCTAAAAAGTCTATTGATGATGCACCAAATATGCATTTAGATACATTAATGCATAGACCATATTCATCTAATTTTGAAAATAGGTTTTTTAAATGTTGTTGATGTTCCTGGGGATTTTTAGATGCAATTAAAATGTCATCGACAAAAGCGTAAATTCCAGGTAAGCCACGAGTGACTTCATCGATAAAGCGTTTAAACGTTGCGGATGCGTTACATAATCCAAATTGCATTCGTGTACTTTCAAATAAACCAAACGGAGTGCAAATTGCCGTTTTGTGTATATCATCTGGGTGAATAGGAATTTGATGATAGGCTTTTACTAGATAAATTCGACTAAAAACTTTTGAGCCATGTAATTCAGCTGTAAAATCAGCAATACAAGGAATGGGGTATTTATCTTTTAATGTTTGAGAATTTAACGCTCTATAATCGCCAACAGGTCTCCAATCTAAAGTACCTTTCTTAGGAACCATATGAAGTGGGGAAGCGTAGTTACTTTTTGAAGGTCGTAAATGTCCCAGATGCACATGTTTTGAAATTCTGTTTTTGCAATTTTTAGGCGATCTGGTGCCAACCTTCGGGGTTTTGCTACCACAGGAGGACCTTTTGTTATTATATGGTGAACAGTGTTATGTTTCACTGGTTGATTTGGATTAGGCAATTTTGTGATAGAGGGAAATTCTTTCAAAAGTTTATGATAAATTGTATCTTTAGAAATAGAAATTTGAACTGAGTGGAGATTAGCATGTTTTAAATGGCCTACTGATTGTAATTTTGTTTTAGTATCTCTAAGACATTTATGTCTGAGATCTGGCATCAATTCAAAATAATGGAGGAAATCTGCACCAAGAATTGGTGTACTTACATCTGCAATCAGAAAAGTCCACATAAAATCTCTTCGTAAATTCAAATTTAAGGTTAATGTTTTCTGCCCATATACATTAATTGAGGATGAATTCGCGGCAAAAAGGGTTTGTTGTGAAGCACTTCTTTTTTGATAGGCATTATCAGGAATTAAAGACATGTCAGAACCGGTGTCGACCAGAAATGAGATATTTGTTGACCGGTCTCGAATGAACAAGCGACGTGATTCCTTGGGCAAAGAATAAGTCGCCATTATTCTTTGCTGGCTTCGTTTCCCTGCCATGTGCATGGTTTAACGCATTTTTCTTTGATACATTTTTTTCCGAAACGCCTGTGAAACCAGCAAATCGAAAAATCACGCTTATTCGAAATGCTTCTTTCACGGGAATTTTCGTTCCGACGGTATCGAGAACGACCACGAGAGATTGAAAGGCGATCAATTCTTTTATTTAATTTTTCAATTTCACGAAACAGTTTAGATTCTAATGATTGTTCCTTTTCATTAGAAACAGAAAAAGTTTCAATAGGAGATGGAGAGACTTCGAAAATTCTGTCCGCAATGTCGGCGGCTTTGTCTAACGTGAGGTCAGAAACAGCAGCTAAAATTGTTTGAACCGAAGACGGCAAACGCTGCAGAAATAACTCCGTCATCAGTTTATCATCAACATTCAAAGATTCTGCGCGCCGTTTCATGTTACGCAGTAGTTCGGAGGATTTTCGAGAGCCTAATTCTTCCCCCGAAAGGAGTTTCCGAATCTCCTGCTGGGACGATTCCCCTGAACGATTTATGAGTTCGTTTTTTATTTGCGCGTAGGGATCAGTGGCATCTGGGTGCATGAGGACATCGCGAACTAAAGACGCGGTGTCGGGAGGGAGATGAGCTACTATGTAATTGTGTACTTAGTTAAAGACTCAGTTATTGGTTTTGGGGTTGCTAAAGCGAATGTACTCTCGCACATAACAAACCACAAGGTGGGATCGGATCTATTATATACTGGCATTTGTACAGCATTTACTTCCGACATTGTGCAAGGTTTTAGAACAAAATTACTAAATAAACAATAAAATAGATATGCCTTCAAAAATAAAAACGCTATATAATAACCAGTAATATTATATTTAATTAGAATTTGGCATTTTCATCGATAGTACACATGATATATTTTTTTTTAAAACTTGTATCACAAGAATTTTATTTCATCCGAAATTACAACATGCAATCAGTTAATTTTAGCATTAAATATGAAAGAATAAAATAAAATATTAAATTGATAAAACAGTTCAAGTTAAATTAAAAGCACAGAAAAATGAAACAGAGAAAAAAAATCCACTTATCTGTGATACATTTTGCAGTTGAAGATGAGAGCCACACCCGAAATCGAAACCAACGGAAGTAGATGCTCGGATCCGTAGACAAAGGAATTGAGTCCTTATACTAAATTTAGTTGAATGACGATGTTTTTTTTCCCATCACCATCTATTTCGTAAAATACTATTCACAAGGTAAAGGTTTTGCTTGAATATACGGGGTCACCACTATGGTGAAAAGAGGCAACAATTCTCATACTATATTAATTTATTGCGGTGCTCGCCACACATTGGTTTCGTGTGTCTTTCATCGCTCTGCGTCCGCCAGGCCAGATTCTCAAAACTATTCTCAGGGGTTGCCATATTCCGTACGGGACCCATGGTCGGGTTTACCACAGGATAAACCGGCAATGATTGTTTTTTGCTGCTATCGCAACCAGCGATACAAAAACAAAAAGCGAAAACAAAATATTAAGAAAGCTATAGTCAACATAACGACTAATTAAAAATAAGAAACGATATTAGCTGTTACTTAAAAGACTTGTATCAGTTCAAGCCACAACAAGACTTATAGCCTCTCCAAGAACAATATCGTCTTTTTCACTAAGAAAAAGATGATATTGGAAGACAAAGATAGTGGAAAATATAGAAGGAGCTAGGATGTGTGACCCGGATTTACCAAAGGCTGACCCCCTATGAGAAAACAAAAGATCACTGGGTATCTTGAATTTGTGATGCCCATACTTACCTTAGAAAAGTAATCCCTTGGGAAAGGTAAAGAAACATTAAAATAATTATGCAAGAAGAGTGGTAGTTACTGAAAAGGACTTTCCAAATCGGCACCGGTTTGTCCATTGGGTGCCCAGGGTTCCGGATAAGCCTGACTTCAGATTTTCTGGTTATAAATTTCGATCCTCCAGTGCTAAGGGGCTTGTAAATCTTCAGCGCCCAGGGCCCAAAAGGAGCTTAAATCGGCACTGTGCCAAATAAATAACTATCCACAGTGGCATAACGTTAACCCCCACAACCCCTTAATCGTGGGGGCAGGACTCCAGGGGGCCAAAGCCTGACTGACGTCAAGCACGTGTTTGGGGTTGGGGCACAAAACCTGATTTTGCAGGGGGAGACAGTTTTCTCCTTTACACCACTGACTATCCAACACCAATTCACGAGTCAAAGTTAATAAAATAATCATCATTATGTTAAAGGATTCATTAGCATACGTCTTCTGGCTTGAAATAACGGCAACATCCTCATTTAAATAATAAACATTGACAGGAACGCTACATTGCAATATTAAAAAACTGAGGATATTAATATTCTTAGTTTTAGTTTTGATTTAAAAGCATACGTCATCGAAAGGCGACATTTAAGTTGCTACTTCACAGTTTATAATACTACCTCAGCACAACATAAATTTATAACAATAATAAAAATATTCAAAATAATAAAATTTTCAATCTGAAACATAAATTTGATTTTTAGGGATTTTTAAAAAATATATATTTATGCTTATGTTTTAAAATAACTTGTTTATTTCCGTTACGTCATATCCGATCGAATCTCGGAAAGGTAAGATTTGCGGCTCTTGCATGTGCTCCCTTATGTCCACATGTGTAATCGAAGACCGTTGTAAAATATAGGTAAAGTTGACGTTCGATCACTAATATTTGGAAAAAAAATAGCCTTTTTAGTATTTTATTAAAATTTCAGAACTTAGTTCACAATTGTATCTTTAAAAATAAATCACCTTTTTGTAAACAATTGTAGTTTTTGTGATTATGTGTGTGACACTGGATGATTACTAAATTTTGAAGTTTTTTAAGCATTTGTTCACTTAGTTACTAATCTCATTGAAGTGCTACTATATTCCTACAAAAAGTATTATTACATTCTTAGCAGTGACAGCAAAATTCTGTTCTTGATTCTGCCTGATCTTTCTATTTGATTAAAAAAAGATATTAGAATAAAAACATTCCTCATAATAAATAAAAAATGTGAACTTGATACTTCAAATTATTCAAAAATACATTAGGTTTTATGATTTTTGTACCCAGTGACAGATGACGCAATATGTAACATGTGTTCCAATTTTCATTTATCTTACAAATTTGTTTTGAATAAATGATTTAAAAGATGTTTATGATTTGATATCCTCTCCCTTCTTAACTAAGGATTATTCAACAAGTAGTTTAAAAAAAAGATAGAAAGGAATTGGTTTTTAAAAAATTAGATAAGGATCTTATTTGTATTGATGTAATGTTGCATCATGTGTTCCATTATTATATATAACTACATATTATTGCATATATTCCTTGTAGAACCTAGGTTTGCTCATATGAGGTTAATAATCTATGTCAGAAGTGATCTTTTTAATAACTCAAAAGAAAAATAAAATATTTGATACTTAGTTATAAGGACAATAAACCTAAACATAGCAACACATAGGGAAAAAATATCGAAAGACTGTTCAGTCATTTTGCTTGTAGTTAATGTCTTACTGAATTATATCACCAATGTTTATAAAGGCGACAATTCAGAAAAGCAGTCGTCAACTCATGATCTCAATGAGCACTCAATATTTTTTCAATATCTTTATGTTTTTGAAATATATGTGTAAATAAATGGATTTTAAAGTTTTATTATGTGTATTCAAATTATTGAAAATGAATGAAAACATTATTTTGTTTTACTTAAGGAAAATTTTGCATCAAAAGTAATTTTTGCATGCAAGGCATTTTTACATTTCAATACAACAACAAATAATCTTGATGGGTAGGTACATCTTACATTGGAACTATCCATAAAATATGATTTATTTTAGCAGTAAAGTTGCATTTAGTTTTGCTTATCAGGTGTTTATTCACATAATATTTAAGATTCAAATTGCATTACATTAAAATGTTGAAAAATGTAACAGTTTGAAATTAAAAGTATTTTTTAAGATGTATTCTTTTTTTCTCAAGTCCATTCTTTATATGTAATTTGTATAGTAAATCTATTTAAAATAAATTCTGTTTACAAAAGTAGAAATTCTTGCTTTGTAATGAATATAATAAACGTGTTATGTGGTGTTGAGCACCTGAAAAGGAAAAAGAAAGCATAATTTTTATTCAAGGTTGTAGCCTCTCGTCATAATTTTGCACTGACTGTTCTAAACAGAAGTGCTCTTTTGTAGCCAATCAACTTCAGTATATGCTAAGTAAGGAATTGAGGTAGTCGTTGTTAAAAAACAGTGTAGGTTCTTAATTATTTTATTGGTATTTGTTGTCCTTGTGTAACTTTATCAAAAATAAATAATTGTTACTCCTGAAGACTAACTGCTTTGAACCCAGTTCTGACTGTGCCCTATTTGGTTGTATCTTTAACATTCAATGCTCTAGAAAGTGATATATTGTGGAAAATAAATGTTTGTTTGCTTTTTTGTTCAGTGTTCTTTATCTCATATTCAGGTTTAATAAATTTAAATGAGCATCATGGCTCAAGGAGCATGGGGAAAAAATTATTTTGAATTTTTTGATTAAGTTTCTACAAAAATACTTTTGACAAACTCAGTTTTTTTTTAGTAATTATGATTTATGTAAGAATCAACAAATTTATTGCTAGCATTACATAAAGGGTTATGAAAAAATATCAGATTTTTTTTATTCTTGTAATGAAGAAATTAAAAATATATTTCAATTTATTTAATTTTTGTAATTCAAATTTAAAAGCAAAATATTTATTACCTGTACCATTCTTCAGGTTGTAAAACACTCATAATATGTTGTAGATGTATTTACTTTTTTTCCCCAAAAAATATCAGGATTTTAAAATTATACTTAACTTGGACATTATAAATTGAAATGTACCATGTGTTTTCATTTCAAATTTTACTCATTCAAGGGGCAGTTAATCCACAATAAAAAACCTTTATATATAATTTTTTCAGTTTATATTATTACAAATGTACGAAATTTTATTAATCTTAAAAGTTACTTACATTTAATACAAGAATTCGTATAAATCTAAAAAAAATAAACATATTATAAAAATTGGGCTGAAGTTTTCAGTAAAATTTTGTACCAATAATTTTTCCAAAAAAAAAAAATGATTTTTAAAGTTATGTTTACAATTAAAATACTATTTCCAAAGAAACTGTAATGTGCATATTTCTATGTTTTTGCTGGAGTGTTTTTGCTTTGAGGTTTGTAATTTTTTCCACATGTTTTGTTTTGTCTGGCTGACTTAAAAAGTTTTCAGTTTCATTTTGATAGGCTTTTAAAAACATGTTTGATAGGAGGAGGTATGCATATAATTGTTAAAACTTAATAATTGTTTATATTCAATTACAAGTATTTATACATTTCAAACAATTCATTTCTAAGTAAACCCTATACATTTCTCTAAAACCTTTTTAAAAACTAGCTGTTACAACTTGACAAATTCTTTAATAAGTTTAATTTATATAAATGGTTACATAAGCTAAAAAAATTATGTTTGTTTTTTGGCATGTAAATTTCTTGTATGTTTCATTAGCTGTTCAAAGGTCAAAATATTTTCTGTGAGAACATTATGTAATCCAACTATTTCTGCAAGACAAATATTTTATATTTGTATTTATTGGAAAGTTTCATTATTTTTAGGATTATTTTTTAATGTAATTATTTTTTAATAAGTAAAATATGAATGTAACTGTAAAGGAAAAACTATAAAACATAAAAAAAGGAAATTTCCAATCATTTTGTAATTAATGGTACATAGATAATATAAAAATGAACTGAATATAATATTTTGATTCAGAGGATGCTATCTTTTGACCACCCAACAAAATTCTGCTTAGATTTTTCTTGTTGAATTATAGAGGGGAACAATGCTTTTAAAAAGCTGCTTTTCTTGATGGAGTCAATAAAATGTCTGTATGTCACAGTAGGAAGTCTATTATAACATTCTTAAACCCCCTTCCTGGGGGCTTACCTTGTTTGGATGAGTGTGAGTATCATGACTCCCAAGGCACCATAGTGTTCTTTACATTTTCCTGGTGATTTATTCTCTTTGGTAAATATAAGTGACCCCCCCCCCCCCCAAGAGTTCTAGCAATTGCTCTCTTTCTCATCTACCAGTTTTTATTTATTCCCCTTTTTCTTTCCTTTTCAGGTTTAGAATACAATTTACATATATTAAATTAATTAATAGAATACATCTACTTTTTTTATTACTGTTTCATTATGATATACTAAATGTATGTACTCTAAATTTATCAAGTAAAGTTCATCTTTTTAAAATTTTATCTTTTCCTTTTTAATAAGTTATTGATAATTATTAATTGTGATAATTTTTACTATTGTAATTAACATTACGGCCTTTCTTGCCTATCCAAATTTTTTCCTTGTGTGGTGTTCTGTCAGGAGAAAAAGGGTGTCCTTTTGTTTTCGTTGACCATGCTTTACTGTAGATGGGTAGTAGAAGTAAACCCATTTCTGTCAATCAGCTGGCAATGAATCTCTGTGGGATTTCTTCAAGAGTCCTCAAAGAGACATTAATATAGGTCTAGTACTGCGGATAAGAGATACCTCAGTTTCCTGAGAATCTTTGCCCAAATGTGCTTCAGCACTATATCCTGGGTGACCTCTAACTCATGCTAACTGTCACTTGACTGCTTCCCTTGTGGAATTCTATGATAGGTGGAGGCGTATCAGAATGAATTCCTTATCTCTCTTATGAATTCATTTCTTTTGGATATCCTTTGTGACCTTAATGATTACAATTAAAGATGGATACTTAAACTGAAACTACTATACTTAAATGGATACAAATACATCCACATATTCCTAATTGTCTGTACTGTTTCAGTTAAGAGGTTCAGACATTCACAAACTTCTTTCTTGGGCAATCAATATGCTTTAGATGTGCATCTGTTTGACATTCTTCCACTACTTGCAATCTCGAACTGAAGTATGTTAATTTTTTGCAGTTGGATTCATCCCATTCTAAATTATGTCCAAAATGGACTAAAGAAATTAAAACTAACCAAAATATTTCTAATTTAATAGCTTGAAATTTATTGTTCCATTTACCCCCCCCCCCTCAGGGGGCTCACCTTCTTTAGGTGAGTACGGGTGTCACAATCCCGAGGTGCCCTAGTGATCTTTTCCTTTTCCCACGGGGTTTACTGTCTTTGGTAAACACGGGCTTCACGAACCCGGGGTACCCTAGTGATCCTTCTCTATTTTCGACCCTCTTTCTTGTTGTTCAATTCATTCTTTCTTTCTCTTCCCGTCTAGACCACAGATATTAAAACAAATGTTTGGCGCAGTATAGCCGAAATCGGCTCTTGCGCCAATAAACCCCCAAATCACTCACTCCATTTAACCCAAGGCTTTTCTGCAATTGTTTTTACTTCTACCTCCTAAATGAATTAAAATATTACGGATGTCCATTTTTTAAATGTCTGAAGCTGTCATCATCCTCAGTTATTCTAATGCCATTCTCATCTTTTTTAAAATTTGTAATTCCCACGTTGTCTCCATCAGCTCAGAAAAGGGAGTCACCTTTTGTTTTTTTACATTTTACATAGTGCCCAACCTGGTTAACTGAATCTCAACCATCTGTTTTTATACCTGATACTTCTTCTTTTGCATCATGGTTGTTTACTGGGCCACATTGATATCACAGGCAATAAGCAACCAGATTGTGCTACTCAATTGGCAACAATCTTGTTTCTGCCAGAAATCTCGCTTTGTAAAACAAAACGTGTCATTCTGAATCATATTGAAATGGCATGACTTATAGTTTGCAGTTAAATAACAAACTATGCTCTATGAAATCTGTCATTTGTGCAGGGCCTGTCATTCCATTGCAAAAAGTAGATGTAAACTTGATTTGCTTTCACAATAGACACGCCATTTTACCCATAGGCATCTATTGTACGATGTAAACTCTATCTTTTATACAATGCTTCCTACACTGTGCATCACATCTTGATTGTCCAGTGTTTTTAATTCATTAAGATTTTTTTAATTCATCTATTTTAAAATTATCTAAATGGGTCAAAGAATATTTCTACTGAAATTTATTTATTTTTCTTTTTAAAATTGTCTTTTTATATTGTAATAATTTTATTCTTTATCATTTTTACTATTTTTTAAACATTGTTATAAATATGTTTTAAAATTTATTTCTATATTGTAAACAAATATTTGGCTCAGTGTAGCAGAATTGGACCTTCCGCTATTGCATCCTCCCCATTAATCATACATTTAGTCTGCCATCTTTTCTGAATTTATCTCCCTATTACCTGAACTTCAAGCATTTATTTCTGTACTTGATATGCAGCCTCCACAGCTTATAGTTTGCTTTCCTTTTTTCCATTCAAACTTTAAAGCATTACCAAAAGCCAGAAAAAGTGTACTTCACATCAAAGTTCTTGCACTGCTATAGCAAATAATTCCAAAATCAAGATAAAAATGATAGTTTACAAACACAAGAAAAAGGTACCTATATTTGATACAATGATTCTGACATGTTATTTCCATCTGTTATTCTGAATTTGGTTTTAAAATTTTACTATAGTATAAATATTTGTTTTGGTGCAGCATAGCCTTATTTGATTCTTGTGTTTACTATATCATTTACTTGTTAAACATTCCTAGATAAGTCTAGTTGGTCTTTGTGCCAAGACAACTAAACTTGCCTAAGTTTGAGGTTTCCTTTTGCTGAGAAATCGCAAATCTAGATAAGTTTAAATTATTAATTTATTTCTTTTGTATTCTTTATTCTTTCTCCTTTCAAATATCCTTATAAAGGAAAGTTAATTGGTGCTGAGAAAATTGTATGTGAAAATTACAAGCAAATTTTATAAGAATTTTTTCTAAAATTGTGAAATGTATTTATTTTGTATTTTAGGCCTTTGTTGTTTTCTTTTTTTTCTGTGAACTTATTGATAAGCTAAAAGATGGCTGAAGAAGTTCCAGAATATATTGAATTTCCAAAAGAAGAAGAAAATATCTTAAGTTTTTGGAAAAGCATTGATGCCTTTAAAAACTGCTTAAAGCAATCCAAAGGAAAACCAAGGTATGCATCCTGTTTATTTACTTCTTGTATGCTAATTATGCTATAATTGAAAAGTGATTAGTCATGGCTTTCTATAAATGCATTTCTAACCAAATTTGAAATTTTTGTTCGTAAACAAAAATAAATTATTTTTTTCCTCTGCAGTATTGATGTTTTTATTTCATTGAAGTATTCTTGCTACTTATCTTGATTAATATTCAGCTTTGAAAAGAGGATAACAATTTTTAAAAAAATGCTTGAAGCAGATTTAAGTTATGTCCTTAAATACATTTTAGAAATAAAATGGACTATCTGTAGAAAAGTGGTCACTGTAGCCTAGTGGTCATGGTCACAAACTTAGGGACAGTGTTATTTAGTCATGGGTTTGAGTCTTGATGTCTTTGAAAATCTGCCATTTAGAGGGGCTGATGCACATTCATTCTGTGAAAGCTCAAAGTGCTCACATTTGCATGGTGTAAAAATTTAGAGGGTGGGGTACTAATTTAGATATCTCCTTATCACTTGACCAAGGTTCAAAATTACTAGGTCCATCGTCAATACCCTCATATTGTTTAGAGTGCAACATTAATAAACACTCAGTGTCTTTGTTGAAAATTTTTATATGAAACTCACTTGAAAGATAGAAATATAATGCAACAATTTAATTTCATTGAAAAAATTGTAATGCATTATACAGTTTTTAAATACTAAATATAATTGTAATTATATGCTGAAAAAAATCCTAATTTATTATTATTTTTATGCAAAATCTATTTTATAGAAATAAAAATCTGATTTACTGATCAATCAAAAAAAGTAAGAAAACTTCTTAGAGCTAAAAATTTGCTCCTGTTTGATTGTATAATAAATGAACATTA
Organism: Trichonephila clavata; assembly: GCA_019973975.1. Lineage (NCBI taxonomy): Eukaryota > Metazoa > Arthropoda > Arachnida > Araneae > Nephilidae > Trichonephila > Trichonephila clavata. The sequence continues at coordinate 224,931 of BMAO01024498.1, forward strand.
TGGACTTAATAAGGTTTCAATTATAAAATTAAGTTTTTAAGAATTAAAAGTATATTTTTAAAATGTTTGGTAACATTAATGAAATATTTTTCTAATTCTTAATTTAAATGTGAGTTATATTTTGTTTGGAAAAAGTTCAAAATGCAACTTTTAATTTAGGCTTTTAAAGTCCAAAGTTGTATAGTGGCAGGGATGAGAGTGAAAGACTCTATTTCCTCTAATTACCCCCAAAAAGCATACTTTTTCTCTCTTTTTAATGTGTTTTTTTTTTTTTTTTTTTTTTGTAACTAGAAGTTGTAATAGGTACTTAAAAGAATTACAGATCTCATAAAATATATTTCATACAAGAGAAATAATTCTAAATATGTATTTTTCAACAATAAATAACAAATGCCTGTACATAATAATACAATCTTAATATTCAGTTTAATTGTTCATTTCTTTGCAATGTTAGTTTTGATGATGAATGTTTTAAACATAATATGACACTCCTCTTCCAGGTATACATTCTATGATGGCCCACCTTTTGCCACAGGTCTTCCTCATTATGGCCACATTCTTGCTGGCACAATCAAAGATATTGTCACTAGATTTGCTCACCAAACAGGTTATCATGTGGAAAGGCGCTTTGGTTGGGATTGCCATGGTCTTCCTGTGGTAAGTTTGTAATTATTGATAACTTTTCTCTGGAGTAATTTTGTTTTTCTTTTTTGTTTCTAAATGAATATTCTGAAGTCATAAATGCTTATTTATAAAAAATTGCAGTGTTTCATCATTTCTCATTCACATGAAAAGTATTTAAAACTCTTCTAATTTTTTGTTGTTATTTCTTTCTTTCCTTCCCTTTCCTGCAAATTTCATGTGCAAGTTTTATGTTCAATTTCATTGCAATGATATTATTTTGTAATTGCTTCATCAATCAGATTTCATATAAGGAATTTAAAAAATGAAGATTTATAGACTTACAAAAAAAATAATAATTTCTAATTAGCAAAATATCTATCAACTATAACTTTTTTATTATTTCAATAATTGAGAAATGTAGTTACTGAGTTATTAACTTTTTTGTGAAGTTTTCTTATATGATGAAACATTATGTATAACAGTGTTATGAAGCTTTTTTTAAAACCTGTATCAGTAGTACTTCTATTAATGAATATTGTTGACACTCAGATATTCTCTCTTTTTCTTTTTAGGAGTATGAAATTGATAAAACTTTAAATATCAAAGGTCCAAGTGATGTTGAGAAATTAGGTATAAAAAATTATAACAATGAATGCCGGAAGATAGTGATGCGATATGCGAAACAGTGGGAGGTATGTAGGAATCCTCAAAATCTTTTTGTCTGTTCATGTTTAATATTGGTAGTGGTTATGTGTTAAATAATAATTACTTAAGTATTATACTTGAAACTTGAACTTTATTATACTTGAAACTAGTATGAACTACTTTTAATAGGAATTTACCTAGGTATGTCTTATGTAAAAAAAATTTAATTGGGATATTATTATTTACTCTTTTTTTTATATTTTATAACTATGTTATGAAAGTATTAATATTTCTTCAATATATATCATAATTTCATAGATATTTTTTGGTTTTAAAAGATTTATTTCTTTTCATATGGGATATATTCAATTTAAAAATTCACTACTGTAACATAGGCTTTTTATTTTCATTTTAAGTTTTCATCCAATAGACTTTGATGAAGATGACTTTTTTTCCTCTATTTAAAAATTTATTTGATCACCAAATGATAAGTTCTTATAAAATAATTGATTTTTCACTCTAAGCCTTTTTCAATATAATTTTTTTTATATTTCTAATTATTCAAAATATAGATTTTATGGAAATATGCTGTATTCATGTCTAATAAAACAATAATAAAAGTTAACTTTATGATATATAAAGAGTAAAACATCAGGAAAATCATTTGGCCATTGTACTTTTTAATATTAAATATGACATCTTTGTATAAACATACCTAGAGATACGTATTATTACTTGTGTAATGAGATTACCTCAGTAATTTATCATAAAAATACTTTTTTTTCTTGACAAGTTCACTCTTTAAGTTAAATTGTATATCACCAACGATTTGTGCATCAAAATTTATTGCTCCTATTAACAATTATCTATTTCATCTTAAAATTTATGAGAAACTTGTCAGAATTACAAGTTTTTTAAAGTTTGCTACTAAAAGAAAATGATTCTTTATGCAGTTTAAATAATTGATGTTTTTAAATTGTTTCATGTGTTTTTTTAGCTTCTTTTATTTATTTATTTTTCAAGTCTGTTCTCATGTATAAATTGTAGTTTATTCTTTATGCAAGCCTCAGTTAAAAAATTACTTCATTAAAATTTGTTTTGATTTCATTCAGGATATAGTTGGACGGATGGGACGATGGATTGACTTTGAAAATGACTACAAAACCTTATACCCTTCATTTATGGAAAGTGTCTGGTATATTTTTAAGCAACTATATAACAAAGGATATGTTTACCAGGGAGTAAAGGTATACATTTGTTCAATTTACTAGTACTGTACTTGTACTTTTGAAAAATGTATATTTTGCAGTAAAAAAAAATTACATAACATTTTGTTTTCTATTTCCATTATACAGAATTTTTTTGTGGTAGGAAATTTTATTATATAAATTAACGTGTTAAAAGAAAGAATTAGTCAAATGATGTTTATATATAGTTTGCTTAACAATTTGATTGAATATTTATATATATACACACATGTTAAGATTTTTGTGTTAGTAATTTGTATTTATGCATTGTGCATAAAATGCTAAAATAAATCTTGATTTACGTATATTTAGGTTATGCCGTTTTCAACAGCTTGCAGTACTCCTCTGTCAAACTTTGAATCTGGCCAAAACTATCAAAATGTGGTTGATCCTGCAGGTATACTATTAACTTGCAATTTATAAATTATCTTTTTTTTTAAAGTTAAGTTATAGTACTAGTTATATATTCAATATAAAAAGATATGTAAAATTTTTCATTCTCCAAAATCAAGAAACTTTTCTAAACAAATATTTGAAACTTCATAAGAAAGAAAGAGTTCTCCATATTCCATTACATATTTAGGTATATCTATAAGCTCAAAAAATTTTTAAAACTATTTTAATTTGTTTTGTTTATAGTTATTGTGAGTTTTCCTTTGGATAAAGACCCAAATGTCTCTTTGATCATATGGACTACCACTCCCTGGACATTGCCCAGTAACCTGGCCATTTGTGTTAATCCTGAATTGGACTATGTCAAAGTCAGAGGTGAGATTTTTTTTGTATGTTACTAAAATTATTTTAAGATGTCCAGTTGTAAATTACAATAAAGCTAATGTGAAAAACTTTTGTATACTTCAAGAAATATTTATAAAATAATTAAATACTTATTCAGCTGTAAAAAAGGTTAATTCTAAAATATCATAAACAGATAGTATAAAAAGAATTTAGATTAAGGGTTCTTTTAGTGTTTTGAGGTCAATAAAATGTTGTTTTATAGGGAAAAGAAATTAGTTTTTTTTTGTTTTTGATAAAATGTACTGCTGTTCAAACTTAAGGAAATTTTAACTTTTGATTTTTGTCCAGAAGTATTAGACAGATTTAATTAAATTAGTTATGTTTATATATTAATATAATACAAAGAAATACATATAACAGCTGTGGTACATATACATGATCATGTGTATGTTTCATCATTACTGTGAAGTCTTAAAGTTACTTGATGGCTTGATAGGGAAGTATGATCCCCTCTTACAGTTATACAACTTTCACCAGATGGATTAATGCTAAAAATGAGCCGGTTTATAAATTTCTTTAACAGTCCTTCATCAGTACTGTTTTCAGGTTCATAAACAAGAGGGCAAGTTGCATTTGCCACTAAGAGAATTCCAATGGCTGACCAATCTATTCAGGAGATTCTCACTTTATCAAAATTTGTTGATCAAGTGATCCTTTTGTGGATGAGCATAATAATTCATTAAAATGAAATCAATATTTCATCACTATATTTTACAGCAGTCATAGTGCTTCTGTTGAAGACATGGAGGTCTTTGTGACCATTCAACATGATGCCACATTACGAATCAGCTTTTAATCTTAATTTTATATTTTGACCAAATATTTGGCAATATTTGATTTAGCTAAAATTGACTCTTATACTGTAAATTTCAACAGTTATCCTCTTTCCAACATGCTTAATAAGATATCAAATATCCTCTACCTCAGTGCTTCCCAACCTTTTATCGCAACGAGTCAGTCAATGTTTGAAAATTTTACCACAGCCCACTGAGGGGGGGGGGGGGGGTTGATTGCTTACATTTTAAATTGGTTTGATTTGATAATTCTAATTTAATTGTATTTAAATATATTTTCAGAATAAAATAGTTACACTAAATAATGTATGTAAAGGGATTTAACTTGGAGTATGGAAAATTCCATGGGAAATATCACACAAGTGAGCGAAAAACACCACAGTAAATAAAATGAAAATAATTTAATATTCCTTGGATGGACCAGTAGCATTTAATCCAACGACCTGCACTCCGGGGGGGGGGGCCACTGCTCTACCATACTAGTCACTTTGTCAAATGTTGGAGGGTATCTAGTGGTCCAGGATGAAAATAAGCATAAATATTGGAACATATGAAAACTGTTTGGATAATTACGTTGCATTCAAGTTTTAGTTTAAATAGTTTGTGAAGCTGTTGTGCATAAACATGTGGTTAAGAAATATATATGTATTGGCACTTAAGACCATTTGAAGTTAGTTTATTTTAGGAATTTATTTATGTATGCTACCTGTTAGTCATTTTATACTTTCTAATGCAAAGGATATAATGTAATAATTGTGCTTGCACATTATTTGTTTTTTTTTATCCTACCCCCGTCTTCGGCATCTCTGCCATTAGTCGACAAGCAGCCCAATAAAATGATGCCGAAACATAAAACGAATTAAAATTTGCCTCCATAGAGTTGTCTACAAAAAAACTTTAAAACAATGGGGCAGTGTTTAAGGTGGTCACCATCCATTTCACTCTGGTTGCACAGAGGGCAACAAGCAAAATCCTTTATTCCAATATGATGTAAATGCTTTTGCAAGTAGTCATGTCCAGTAAGTAAACAAAAGCACGAAACTCCAACAGGTCGAGGCAGGGAACTGGGGACTCTATCACTTTTGTTAAGCAAGATATTCCACCTTTTACCTGCTGCTGCTTCACCAAACAGAAAGGCTCTATTTATTTGCAGTTTACTGTAAATGATTCTTTCGATGTTATGCAGAGGCAAGGGAGAGTTAGGTTGGGACATTAGAGATCCCGCTTTAGCAAGCCTATCTGCTTTCTCATTTCTAGAACTGTTACTGTGGCTGGGAATCCACTGGGGCGCAATGCTCTCTAGACTTCCTAAGTTCAGTTAATTTCATTCTACAGGAATTAACTAGAGTGTTTTCATTATATCATGAGTTTATTATAGACAAAATGGCAGCTTGAGAATCAATAAAAAATACAATATTATGTTCAGAACAGTTTTCCAATTTATCGATTGCAAATGATATTGCTGCTATCTCACCATCAAAATTGTCACAATACTTTCCAATGGGATAACTAATTCTGAAAGCACATGAATAGGCTCCAGCACCAGCATTTTTAATAGCATCTTCTGTTGAACCATCTGTGTATACATGGAACCATTAGTCAAGGGGGTATCTGCAATGTATAGTAGCAAGGGCAGCATTTTTTAAGTAACTTTTTATAGAAAATTGTTTACCAACACTCCAAACTAGATCCAGGTGGCTCTCCAAAGTCATCTGGCACGTAATAGGTATTCCTGTGGGAAAACTTGGCTGTTGGGTGTAGGAATATCAAAAGTGTCATAAAGATCATGAGCAGCTGAAAGGAAAGACTTATGGGTTTTTAATCTTTCATATGTGGGTCTATAATAATTTTCGAAATTTTTTCTTCTTAACTCTTTTCCTGGCGTAGGCGTGTTTTCACGCTTTGACGTGCGCCAACATTCAGGTTGGTTCGCCCTGTTCGCTCCAACTAACTAATAATTAATTAACAATAATTAATTTTTTAAGCTCTTAACTAACAATTGCACAGTTACAGGATTTTTTATTTTAATAATTAATTAATGTTAACAACAGGTAATAAATTAATTAATAATAATAAATTAATTAATAACAATAAATTAATTAATATTAATAAGTAAATAATTGATTCATTATTAATTTATTTATTAACATTACCAATAATTATTTAATGGATTACTTTTACCATTAATTATTATTTAATTCATTGATAATAATTACTTGATAATTAATTAATTGATTAATTAAATAAGCTTTTAACTAACAATTGCACAGTTACAGGAATTTTTTATTTTAATGCATGCATTTCAGCCATTTAATTGTTAAATTGCCTGCCAGACTTGTGTAGGATTTAAATACCCCCTGCCGCCAGGGAAAGAGTTAAGATCTTTTTAACCAGGTTCAGGGCACTTCTTTGACTCCTTTCACTCAAAGGTTTCAAATCTGTCTGGAGTTTCATTGCAGCTATAGGGGTTGATTTGGCCCCACCAGTGATTAACATGTGCAACATACTGTTTTGGAAAAGATTAAGCCTATTTTTAACAGAATCTGAGGCAGTTATTAAAACCTCATTTCCATATTCAACAACAGGTCGGACATAACACTTATAGGCTGTACACAAAACATCTTGAGTTGAGCCCCAAATTACACCAGCTAAACGCTTCTGCAGCTTAGATCTATAGTAACCTCTATCAACAGTTGAATCTATATAATTCTTCCATGTTAATTTAGGGTCTAAATGAATGCCCAAATAAACAGTGTCAAATGTCCAAGATAGAGCTTTTTTATCATACTGAAGTTGGATGTCACGATGTTTAGTACTGAGAGAAAACAATTGAAAGGTGGTCTTATCAGTATTAACGGACATATTGTTCTTGTAAGACCGAATGTAAAGAATGTGTAAAGCCTGCTGAAGCATTCTCACCAAGCCAGAAATGTCAGATCCTGTAGCACTCCTCACTATGTTATCAGCAAACAATGAAATATTTATACCTGGAACAGATCTAGGAATAATATTTATCAAATCGTTAATCATTAGATTAAAAAGAATTGGGCTCAGTACTGCACCCTGAAGCAAACCCACTTGCTCAATATGATCATTTAGAAAACCATATCTTAAGTCATATGTTTAAAATTACTTTCATAAAAATTATTTATTCTATAAATCTGGAAAGCATGAGATGTATACCAATAATATGTCAAATTCCTAAATAGTGAGGCAAATTTTTTTCTTTCTGTATAGTTTTTTTCCTCTCTTTAAGATATGAAAGTTATTTATACTTATAAACCACTTTTTCAATACCCAAATCAAAATGATAGTTAATCCAATTTATCTTTTTGTGATAAATTGACCAATTTGTAAATTAATTCAATTAATATTCCAAATTATAAGTACAAAATTCAGTAATTCTTATCTGGTAATTCTATTGCTTTATAGTTGTTTTCATACCATCAACAATTCTTAGAATGTATAATAATAAAGTATTATATTACTGATGAATCAATAAGCAATCAGTTATTTACTAACTATCTATGTAATTAGTTATTCTTGAGTTAAACATTTATATAAGTATCACTATGGACAGATAGAAATTCCATGAATTTATATAACATTTAATGACGTTCATTTCACAATCAATTTTTGCATAAAACAATCTTTTTTACATAATGGTGAATAAATGGATTTGTGTGGAAATGAATAAATATTTTCTCAAAGGAAATTATTAGCTTATGTTTTAATTTTTTAATGTCCTTTAATAATATCTTCTTAATTCAGAACATATACTATTAATTTCTTATAGATAATTCAACTGAAAAAATCTACATAATGATGGAGGCCAGATTGGAAGCGCTATTTCAAAAAGAAGCTGAATATACTGTTTTGGAAAAGTAGGGTAGTTTTTGTGTGTGTGTTTCTTTGATTACAATGTTTTGATATTACTTTTAAACTGATTAATTTTATCATATTGAAAAACAATGATAAAAAGTGCAAAAATTCTATCAATTAATGCAAAAATCTATTCACAATATCATCCTCATAGAGATTTGTTGAAGAAAACAAGACCCCTATTTCTAATAAAGCAGCAAAAATAGCTGGAAAGTCAAAATTATAAGCAAGTGTTAGCTCTGTATCCAGACAGTTATCACAAATTCTATAAGTTCTACTATCCCTAACAATCTTCATTCCTCTGTAATGACCTGTTCTTAGTCTTGCATTTACCTTTGTTATAAGGCAGTTTCCACTGCATTGCCGATTTAAGATCATTTCGGACCCTGGGTACTGAAGATCTACAGCCCCCTTGGCACTGGTGGATTGAAATTTATAACCAGAAAATCTGGTTATGTCCAGTTTATCTGGGGCGTTCACCCCAAGCGCCCAATGGGTAAACTGGCTCTGTTCCACTGATATCACAAAGTTGATGCCTTACAACAAGTGTGTCAAACTCAAAAGCTAACTTGGGCCAAACAAACAAGGTTTAACTATTAATGGGTTGCAAAAAAAATTCAATATTCATAGAAACATAATTTTATTTCGAATACATTATAATAAACGTAAATATAAAATAACAAAATAAATTAATATTTACATTCTGACATTAGACATCCCTTCTCTGGTATTATCTTTCCTATTTTGGAAGAAATTTTAAACTTTTATTGTGTATTATTGTTTGCTGATATACTGGCCTGGTCGCAAAAATGTTCATTGTGGGCTGCAAGTTTGACCTCCAGTCTTACAGACATTGACCTCTCTCAATTTGAAATTTGCAACAGCATTTGTGTCTTAATAAGGTAACATTGACAAATTTGTCATAATTGAGAATTTTATCCTCTTTCTCTATTTTTCCATATTTATTTCAATTTATTACTTGTACTATTACATTGTATTTCAGTTAAGCATTTTAAAATAAAGAAAAAGTTTGCAAAAATATATATAAAGAAGTAAATTGGCATACAAAAGCTGTTCTTACTTTTCAAAAGTAATGTGGGTTGAAAATGGTAAAATATTGCATCACCATCCACATTTATTTGACTTTTTATAACTGGAAATTTTCATGCTAGAATTATTAAATTAATGGTTTAAAAAATGATTTTTTAAAAATTGCAAGTTGAATTCTGTTTATATTGAATTTTATTGCTTTGTTGTTTATGCGTTTTATTTGCATATTTATTGAAATTTTTGTTAATCATTTAATTTAGCTTTATCAAGCTATTTGAATTATGAAAGAAATGAAGTTAGGTTATACTTTTATCAATTTTGAAGTCTCCTCTCCATACTTAATCTGCTAAAACAATTTTAGATTTTATTCAGACATTTATTAGGAATTTATGAGGAAATTTAAACTTTAGTTTTAAACATGTTTGTCTGTGAATACAGTTTTGTTTAAATCTCAATTTTAGTGTGTCTTGAATATTTATGTATCTTTTCTATTTTCATATTATGTGTAAAAAATTTTTACAATTTTATTCTTTTAAAGTTTGAAATTTTAACTAAAAATTCACGAATAAATTGATTTATTATTTTAAACTATGAACCTTTTTTTTAGGCTTAAAGGGAAAACATTGGAAGGCAGTGGATATGAGCCTCTCTTCCCATATTTTAAGCATGTATGTATCATTTTTTTCCCTTTAATTTATTAGCTTAGGAAGGGAGGGGAAGGGGATGAACTTGAATTAATTTTTTTATTTCATTCTTACAGCTTAAATCAAGTGGTGCATTCCGAGTGCTGTGTGATTCATATGTCACTTCAGAGAGTGGTACAGGTGTTGTTCATCAGGCTCCATATTTTGGTGAGGTGAGAAAATTTTTACTTCTAAAAAAATTGCTTAGAAAATATTTAAAAATTAAGTAAATTCATTTGGGTTATTCCAATTGGAAATATGTAAAAAACTGGATCTTTTCACTGTAAAATTATTTATATGTAAAATTATTCATTATGCCAGCAGGAAGGTGTAGTTGGTTTGCTGCTGGCTTTCTGCACCTAAGGTTGCGGGTTTGACCCTGGCCCAAGTCGGTGGGTTTTCATAATGCAGAAAATCAACAGCAACCATGTTGTATGATTATGTTGCACTGTAAAAATTCCCTTGAGTGCTTGTTTGACTTGGGTGCTCTTGGCAAAATTAAATTCCCAGAACAAGTTTGTATATTCAGAGCTCATGTTCATCCCTCTGGGAAGGAAACTGGACATCAAAATTACTTGAGGCAATTGGTATCACTTATATGGTGAAGACTAAAAAGCTATACCAACTCCTGGGGAATGTACTAGGCCTGCAATTTTAAAAATTCCAATCTGCAGCCCCATTGGGAAAAAAAATATTGCTTTTAATATTGAGTCATTATTGTATTTAATCTTGAATATATTATGCCTGTAATCTTCTGTTGCTTGCAGTAAATGAAATGATAGCATTTACCTTAAATACGTTCTACAAAAGCAATCTCCAGAACTGATTGTTCCCACTCCTTTAAAGAGACAGGGATCATTGCCTTTTTTTTTAATTGCCTTACTGACAATTAATTTTGTAAAATAGTTCTTTGTTCATATTATATACATTATGTTGGCTATCATATGTTTCAGTTTTTCTGAAATTATTATTGACCCTTTTTTTGAATTATTAGCATGTTAATAAAAACTCATAATGCATAAACAATTAATTTTCTGATTTTATGCATAGAAAATCAGGAAATATATTGCATTTGTCCTCTTTCCTTCCCTCTTATATCATTTTTGAAAGAAAAAAATTAAAGAGTTTTCCTATTTTTGATTTAGTTTTTAAAATTAACGAATAAAAAGGAGAAAAATTACGTTTATATAAATGATTTTCTCTAAATAAAGATAGCCTCTGTTTTTTATCAATAAAATTTGTTTTGTGTGGCAAATGTGCTATAATTGTCAACCATTATGCTGCACCACAATTTTTAATTATTGCAAAAAGTTGACTTTGTTAAAAAATTTTAGGTGCAAGATAAAAATTTTATTTATTTTTGCAATTTGTGTTATAATAAATACTTCTAAAATAAGTTTATTGATAGCATTTGAATTTAGTGATAAAGTAAAGATACTTTTGCAGGAAGTTATTAAGCATTCAAATGTAAGGACTAAATGTGTTATGAAATGGTTCCAATCTTTGACACATAAATTAAGTTTTAAACTAAAGTAAATATTAAACAACTAGATATGTATATTATAAATTGAAACATTATTCTTACTGTAAATTCCTTATTCAGAACTGAAACCAATTATTTTATTCATAAGTTCTTTTTATTTTTGTTTAATAACTGTTTTCTCCTGTAGGATGATTTCCGAATATGCCTGGCAAATGGTGTCATAAGAAAGGATCAGGACATTGTATGTCCTATCGACTTAAGTGGAAAATTTGTTGATCCAGTAGTAGATTTCAAAGGACAGTATGTCAAAGTAAGATTTTCAAAGATATTCACTATTTCTCATTATTAGATAAAGTAGTGATTAAGGTTTATCATTATAACATTCTCTAACTTCTGTATAAAATGCCTTTAAATCTGTTTATGTATATGTTTAATGTAGTGAAGTATCTGTGTATTTGTTGAAAAAAATTATGTACATTTAAATGTGTTTTAAAAAAATTGGTAATTTGTAATACTGTTACACAAATTTTTCTTTTTTATGTCTGCTTAAATGAGATTTATGTTGTTGAATCCAAAATTCATCATAGAAAGAGATTTAATAAAAGGACCAACTATATTTCCTTTTTAAAGTTTTAAAAGTTCAGTCCTTAACTTTTTGTTAAACCTTGTATAAATTTTTTTGTTGGATAAATTTTAAAAATATTTTATGAACATTATAAAAGAACTTTCATTCTCCTTGTCCATTTAAATAAAAGTGACTAATATACATTGCTTGTTATATTTCAATTTTTCCATCCAGTCTTTTATTATTATTATTGTGTCTCCCATTCGGTATAGTGGTTAGTGACGCTGACTGCTGTGCCGTAGGGCCTGGGTTTGAACCCCGGAGAAGACATTGATGTTTGTAAATGTATAATGCCTTCGCGGCATGGGGGTACTTTAAAAAGCCGTCGAGCCGCAAGTCCTCTCGTGAGGTTGGTGGAAGGAAAAGAGAGGTGGGAGGCTCCTGACCACTCCCAGGGTATTCTCCCTCAAAATTGGGGTGAAACCGAGCCAAATCGTACTGTTACCTGCATGGTGCTCAAAGCTACGGCTAACGACAGGCATACAATATAGCGCGATGCCATGATGAATTTCATGGGTCTCGATCTGACTACGTCAGACAGGTGGCATTAGAAACAACAACAATTATTATTATTGTAATAAATAATTTTTGCTTTAATGTTATTATTCTTTTTCTTTATTTAGAATGTAAAACATTCTATTGAAAATGGATTATGAAATGGTATCAATTTCAATAGAATAAATTTTGTATTATTGCTTTGTAGTGTTTAAAGTCAATACTTTATTTACAAGGAAAGGAGAATTTATGTGTTTTATTTTGTGAATTGTAACCAGGATCTGCTAATTGTTTTCATAAACTATCATAAAAATATTCTCTAACTTGCAGGATGCTGACAAAAATATTATGAAGCATCTTAAGTCCCTTGGTCGGCTTGTGCACCAAAGCTCTGTCAAACACAGTTACCCATTCTGTTGGCGTTCTGAAACGCCTCTCATCTACCGTGCTGTTCCCTCATGGTTTATCAGAGTTGAGCAGATGCAAGATCTATTACAAGCTGCAAATCAAGAAACTTATTGGTATGTTTTCTCCCAACATTATTAAAAATAAGCAATTCTGTGTTTTTCTCTTTGTTAAAAAAAAAAAATTTCATCTTTTATTTTATAAAGAGATAAAGGAATGTGAAATGTATTACTCAAAAGAAATTCAATATTGTATTTGGTTTTATTTGAATTGTTACTTAAAATAAGTGTTCATGATCATGAAATTAACATCCAACAATGTTCTAGATAAATTCCTAATTACATTTAAAGACATGTCTGGAGAATTAATAAATGGAACTAAATGTTTGAATTCCTTTTAACATGAACCCTTTTATGTAAAATGAGAATTTGCTCCCTTTATGTAATATGAGATTTTGATAAAGGAGGTTATATATATACACACACACACAATTTGAGTGCCAGTTTCCTTATTTGGTTGTGACTGAATATTACAAGGTTAATCGTCAATAGCTGATTTTCAACGTCTAGTGTGACATTAATTCAGATTAATCAACTAAATAATCAGTTACATTTGCATAGCAGTATTGCTACTGAAAGAAGAAATTGTCACCTAATAATTTAGATCTTTTATAACTATAATGGAAATTTATTTCCTTAAGTTCTATGATAAAATTAGTTCAAATATTTTGCCTGTAGTTCCTGTGATCCATCATACTATGTGTTACGGTGCTTCTGAGACCTATGTAGCAATAGTCACTTAAAATGGTAAAAATTATTTTTTATTTGTTGATTCAATTAATATATTTTTCAAAAATTTGCTGTAAAAAAAAAAAGAAGAATTAAATGTAAGTTGCTCATTGTTTAAATATTTACTGATAGCTTTTGGTATACCATTTCAACTTTTGTTCTAAAAAAAATTTTAACTGTCATTATTTTATTTTTCTGAAACTGTATGTGACTTTAAAGTTGTCTGCACTAGTATTCATGGCACAGGACAAAATTTGAAATATCTTTTATTATAGAAAAGTATTTCAGTGATAAATTATTTTCGTGGATCATCAATAGCAATAGCCATATATCTATTGCACAGTTTCCTTAAACTTTTATAATATTTTATAAATATGCTCTCCCCCCCCCTTAAGTGAAATTTTACATGTGTTTAGCTTTACATTATATAAAAAAATGGACATATTTTAATGCATAATGAAATCAATTGATCCACTAAAAAGCAAGTAACCCATATTAAAATTTTCAACTCAATATAAATCCTATTCTTCAATATTAAACAGATAACTAAAAAAATTTTTAAAGATTTTTTATATATTTTTTCTACGATAAAGTTTTAGCAGTGTTTCCTTTCATTAATTGTTTTCTAAATAACAATACAATTTGATTTTGATTTCTAATACAAATAATTCTATAAATGTTTGTGGTATTTCAGTCTCAAGAAAATTTCCTTTCCTTTTAATTTTGTTTTGGAAAATATTAATTTAATTTGACTGTAATTTAAAATTAATGTATATGTTGCTTCTAGTGCAGTGTTAATAAACTTCAACTACTTTGTTCTTTTATTGTCTTATGGAAATGGAACATGCTTGTAGAGATTTATCCAATAAAGTATACACCTTTGTATTTTTGCATAAAGAATTTTGTTTCTAAAACAGAATTTCTCCTTTGAACTTTTAATCAATTTAAACAAAACTTATATTATATATATATTTTTATTTTTAATTGTTGTATTAGCTAAATCTGTTTATAAGGAGTAATTAAATTTTTTAACAATTGTGAGGTTGTCACTTTAGTTCCATTCGTTCTTTTTTTTTATTATTATTTACTTTGTATACTTAATGAAGGAAATATTCCAAGTAGTTCTAGTATTTCCATAAACTAATAGAACACAAGAAATTTGCAGTAGGGTTAAATTTTTTCCATGTCTCTTTTTCTTAAAAAAAAATTCTTCAGTCTAAAGAAATTGTTATGTTGTAATTTATATAAATGCAATATGGCTTATATATTTTGAATCAATTGATTTTTCCTGCCTCTCTTGTAGGGTTCCTGAATTTGTAAAAGAAAAGCGTTTTGCTAATTGGTTAGGAGAAGCCAGAGATTGGGCAGTATCTAGAAATAGATATTGGGGCACTCCCATTCCTCTCTGGATAAGTGATGATGGAGAGGAGGTAAGTAATTCAAGTCACAGAATTTCAATAAGGCCAACATTAAAAAAGATATTCCACTATATGTAATATAAATTGATAAAATTTTAAAAACCTCATTAAAACTTTAAAAAATTCTTATGTATATTTTTTTAATTTTTAAGTTATTTTTTTATTTTATCAAAATATTTATATAATATAATTTACATTTTTGAAACAGGTTTGTGAAATGCGTCAAATTGAATATGTAAAATTTATTTAGCTTTCAAAGCTTCTCTAATATTCTAAATATTTCTGTTCTTCCAACCTTATTTTTGAAAGTTTTTTTGTCCGTCATAACATTTTTTTTCTTCTTATTGAGGCTTAAAACTGACAATTATATTTATTATAGGTGGTTTGTGTTGGTTCCATTGAAGAATTGGAAAGACTGACCAATCAAAAAATTACAGATTTGCATCGTGAATCGTGAGTAATTTAATACTTTTAATAATTGGAAATGCATAGTTATATAAAAATATTGCTGTAATAATTATGAAGCACATGATAACAGGAAAGTTTTAATCTTCAATTTATTATGAGAAAGGATTAACTGATTTTTCATGCTTGTTCTCAAAATATATATCTTTGTTTTTAAGCATTGGAATATGACCATTTAATTAATAATCATTACCAAATAAAAAATATCAATGCTTAAGTATCTTTAAAAATGATTAATGTAAAAAGAATTGCTTGGTGTAAAATATACTTAAAAAAGAACACAACAAAAAATATACTATGAATTACATTTTAATAAAAAACACAGAATTATTTTAAGTGTTATTCCAAAATTTAAAAAACATGCATGCTGTCGTAAATAGTGTAATGAATTAATCTCAATATAAAATAAATCTGGGAAAAAATATTTTAAATTTTTTTCACTTGTAAAATATGAAAAAAATATGTATTGTAATTTGCAGTTAAAAATAATTGCACATTAATACATCTAAAGCATTCAGAATATCAATCTTTCCTGGCATGAAAACCAACTTTGCACAAGAAAGCAGAATAAAATATTTGTTTCTGATGACATAAAATTACAGAAGACTCTATTATTGTTTCATATTATCATTCCTTTCTAGTATTGACCACTTAACCATTCCTTCTGCATGTGGCAAGGGCCAGCTGCATCGGGTTAGTGAAGTCTTTGATTGTTGGTTTGAAAGTGGTAGTATGCCTTATGCCCAGGTCCATTATCCATTTGAAAACACTAAAGAATTTAGTGAAGGTTTCCCAGCAGATTTCATTGCCGAAGGATTGGATCAGACTAGAGGATGGTAAGTTATAAATTTTAGTACTGAATGATTTATAAATGCATCAATATTTCTTAATAATTTTTTATTAATAATGATTTGAGCTTAAAATCCTATAAATTATTGTTTGTATTTTATAGTTTGATATGTTTTGTGCTATTTTTATAATGACTCATTAAAGTGTTATTCGATCTAATTTTTAAGGGGGGAGGATCCAAATTCAATTTCAGATGCTTACAGAATCCTAATTAAATAATTTAGAGTTCAACAACTCAACCTTAAAACAGTATTCTGTATAGGCTCTAACCACATGTAGTATGTATCACAAAGGAAAGAACTGTGTCAATTGCTTAGCCATCCTAGATTGTGTTAAAATAAATTTCTCCATGAAAAAGAAGTTGGATATTCTTCAAAAATTTGATGCAAAAGTAATTTTGTTTATTTATTGCCATGATAATTTTTTTAATAGTAAAACATGCCTTTTTTCTGTTTTGTAAGTGTTTAGAATTGATACTTTATTTTTTTTTTATTTTGTAGGTTCTATACTCTACTTGTAATTTCTACTGCATTGTATGGGAAAGCACCTTTCAAGAATGTAATTGTAAATGGTTTAGTCTTAGCAAGGTATGTTAATGACTTTTTTATAATTTTTATGTACATTTAAATAAATAGTATATTTTAAGATTTTTTTTGAAATAGCAGTTCATTTTATTTTATAACTTTTGTTTCTGTATTTTGAATTTCTTTTTCTTTCTGTTCATTGGATAGGATTCAGTCATTTTAATTGAAAATATGTTTACATCTAAGAAATCTTCCTGTGTTTTAAATAGAACAAAAGCTTATGATTCATTTATCAATATTTCCATTGGGTGTTAAACAAACTAATAGAAACACAAGAAATAAGTTATTTTTGTTGATATAGTGTTGACCTATTGTGAATCATATGGATAGCAATAATTCAGTGTGAATAAATGAGTATAAATTTTCCCCCATAAGAAACCATTCTTCCTGTAAAATATTTGATTTTACTGCTGATAGGTGAAAAAAATTATGCTCCGACTAGTTGCTCTAGATATTCTGACAAAGGTTTAACAATGTTAGTCTAGTGATTGAGGACACCTAGCAACTATTTTGCTTCATACTCATGTTCACTTAACCAACTTGTAAGGCAGTTTGTTGTATAGAAAAGAGCATTATCTGCTTAAACAAGGTGCAATCATTAAAGGAGATTGTCTGCACCATTGTGGGATTGTGATCTATGAGTATATTTAAATAGATTAAAGATATTACCTAATCCTTCAAAACATGGCTATAAAGAATAACAACAAAGTATTATTTATTATCAAAGATCAATTGCTACCAGGCACTTAGTATGAATTGCTGGACTCTTTTCTTCATGATTTTCTTCAAAGAGAAAATTATAAATATTTACCATCCAATGTTATTATTTTGTTATTGTGTTTGTTATTAAATGTTTGTATATCCAAGAAAAATTATAAATGTTTAAAATGATGTTTTTATTTATTGTTAATTCCATATAAAGATGGCAAGTACTACTGAAAGTTTTATTTCATGATTTTCAGGGAGTAAATCTACTTTACAATCAAACTCTCATCATTGAAATTTAAACTCAGTTTATAGAAAAAAGTGGGTTTCTATCTAACAATTGAATTTAGGAAATCGTATTTTTTGCTTATATTTTATACTTATTCTAATGCTTAAATTTTGCATCAGATGCATAATTCACTTTGGGGGGGGGGGATAATTTCTTTGTCATACTAAAAAATTAAGTTATATTGTGCTATACTAATTAGAATACAGTTTTATATTTCAATTTTATAAAAATAATAATTTATATTTTTAGTTGTATTTTAATTAACTAATTTCAGAGAGTTTGAGGGTTTTATTTGGTTTTTTCCCTTCACTATATATATTGTTACGTTGATCAGGGTTCGAGAATTTTATGCAAATCGGTTGATAACAAGACAGTTCCTTAAGAGTGACGAAAATTTATTGGCAAAAATCAATCCTTGAAATACAGGATTCAACAGCAAAATTTGCAGAATAAATATCAGAAGGATTTCACACCTTCAACAACACTTAAACACAATTATCAGTATCTAAAATACAGGTATATATCAGATTATTCACAAGCAAAGCCAAGCTAATCATGGTCAAGGTAAGTTCACTAATCACTAGTCAAAACCAGACTGACTAGCCATGGCCAAAACTTTGAGAAAGATGAGCTTGCGTCACAAATCGTGAAATTAATGGATTTCTCCACCAATTTGTAGAAGAATCCAGAGGGTCCCAAACTAGCCAGCATGGTCGCCAAAAATGCCAACTTAGCTCTATCGCTAATATTTTGCCAATTTGCTATTGAAACACCATTATAGCGTAAGGGACGGCGTTGCTTGTGAATATTACAATTTTAACATAAAATAAATATATAGCATAGAGTAATATAAATGCATTACACATCCAAATACAGATTATTTGCACTGTTTTATACAAAATTCGTAACAATATATATTCAAATTAATTTTTGTACATATCCTTTCAAAAACAGATCAATTATGTTTAAAATAAGTTAATAATTATATTTTGTTTTGTCATCATCCTTAAAAAAAATTTTTCACAACTAATTTTTTTCTTTCTTACAGTGATAGACAAAAAATGAGTAAGCGAAAGAAAAATTATCCTGATCCTATGGATGTTGTTAATAAATATGGAGCTGACTCTCTCAGGTGATCTTTGTTTCTTTGTCTTTTATTGTTTCTTTGTATTGTATGAGAAAACTGCAACAAGGAAGAAATTTATGTATAGGAAAGAAATTATGACTGTTAGATAATGATGTGCATATGTTCAAAATTGTCTTCACCTTGTTTTAAAAGTATTATTAGTGCAAATTTAATTTTTTTATAATAAAACAAATTAATTTATGATATATACATATCCCTATACTTAATTTCTTATGATATCTATCTAATTTTTATGTGTAATTTCTTCATGGTAACACAGATTTAAAATTTTGAATTTCTAAAAGTTTCTCCCTTTTCTTTTAAAATAAGATCTAAAGAATTTTTTAATAGATGTCATTTGTTTGTATCTATGTATTGTTCGTGAGTAAATCCATGTTGTGTGATTATCAATTTGGATCATATATAAGGATGTGAATTTTTGTTCTATGGGTCACCAGTTCTTTTAAATAAATTTAAATTCCTTGCTAAAAATTTTTAATATATTGAAATGACTTTAATGTTACAATATTATTACATAAATAAATTAAATATTTTGATTGTGTTATGTGTTTGATAAAATAAAAGTCAATGAAAGAAAAATTCCACTTTATATTTAACTAGTCGTTACCCACCCACTTCGCTGGGTATTTCAAGATGTTTTACAAATATATACTGTTTATATATAAGTTATGGATATCTAAGTCCTAGCATTAAGAATTCGATTGTATTGAAAAATATACTTATAACTGTAACTGTCGCCTCTTGATAAAAAAAAGGGGGCCGAACTTATCTAATTTGTATTTTCTAAAAATCTCTGAAATTGAAGTATAGAATGATGTTTGCACTTTCGTAACCCTTTAACGAAGTGGATTTTCGCAAAACCAATTTTTGGGGGATCTCTACTCCGTAAAATAAACACGCAAGCCAAATTTCAAGTCTAAATATAACAGGAAAAAAACATTAAATTTTTACTATCAATACCCCAGTAACCCCATTGAGAGTGGTTTTCCAAAATAACCGTTCTTAGCGGATTTCAATTCAACAAAAGAAAAATGCAAACCAAATTTCATTATTATAGTCCTTGTAGTTCGAAAAAAGGAATTTCTTTTGTCAGTACGCCCCAGTATTCCTCTGCTCCCCCAGGAGTTGATTTCCGTAAAATACATTCTTATTGGATCCCTATTCAACAAAAGAAACATGCTTAACAAATTTCAAGTAAGCAGGTCTAACAATTCTGAAACAGGATTTTTTTTTCTATAACTCACCTTGACCCCTTTCAACCCTCCTTGGGGGTCGATTTTTGTTTTACTCTTTGTTAAAGGAACTCCATTCCATGAAAGGAACATGCCAACCAATTTTCAAGCAGGTAGATCTAATAGTTTAAAAACGGAAATATTTATCTATTACGCCCCTTAATCACACGAAAGGAAACTTCGGGGTTAATTTTTGCAATACCCATTTTGTAGCGGTTCTGTACTCAATGAAAGAAATCTGCTTATACCAAATTTGAAGACTGTACTTCCAGTAATTTAAAAATGGGAGTAATTATCTATAACGCCCCTTAAACCCCGCAACGCCACTTGGGGGCCAATTTTCACAAAACCTATTTTGTAGCGTATCTATCCTATTGAGAGGAATCTGCATACCAAATTTCAAGACTGTACGTGTAATAGTTTAAAAATCGGAATTTACTTCTCCCCTTAACCCTTCCCCCGCTACACCCCTTGTGTGTCAATTTTCCTCAAACCCATTTTGTAGCGAATATTTACTCCATGAAAGAAACATGCCTACCAATTTTCAAGCAGGTAGATCTAATAGTTTAAAAACTAAAATATTTATCTATAACACCCCTTCCCCCAACGCAACTTGGGGTCTGTTTTCACAAAACTCATTTTATAGGGAGACTGTACTCTATGAAAGGAATCTGCTTACCAAATTTGAAGACTGTGCATCTAATAAATTAAAAATGTTAACTATAACGCCCTTTGAGCTCCCGCAACGCCACCTAGGGGTCGATTTTCACAAAACACATTACATAGGGGATCTTAAATCCATTAAAGGATTCTGATTATCATATTTCTAGACTGTACGTCCAGTAGTTTAAAGATGGAAATAATTATCTTTAATGCCCCTTAAGCCCCACAACGCCACTTGGGAGTCGATTTTCATGAAACGCATTTTGTAACGTATCTCTATCCTATGAGATGAATCTGCTTACCAAATTTCAAGACTGTGGGTCTAATAGTTTAAAAATTGGAATATTTATTTATATCTTGTGAAGTTAATCCTAGTGCCATAAAAAGAACATCAATATAACCAGTTGCAAAATTGTGTATATGGGTGGTAAGTACATCACATTATTTTACAAATGAAATCAGGCGATTAAATGAATATCATAATGCCCTAATATAATCTTGTGTGTCACACAGGATTTTTGTGCTTTAGAAAATGCCTTCACTGGTTATCAAGACACATTTAAAAATGAGCTAATTACTGAGAAGACTATTTGTCTTCAGTCAATGTTAATGAAACTGGCAGTACTGTAATCACAATTGGCAGTGTATGATATCCTTGTAGCAATGAAGATTCTGTCATCTTAGAAGTATGTCAATCTTGCTAATGTGTGTGAGTCACAAATTAGATGTGATTGGTAGTAATTAATCTAAATCCTTGAACAGTCATAGGAATCTGATAATTGTCTTCTGTTGGTGTCTTAAATTGACTGCAAACCATTCTGACTACAAGATAACCTGACCACAAATGCCATACCCTGCTTTAAAATGTCCTTAAACTTACTGAATGCTACCTTAACCAGCTATGTCATTTATTTTCTCACAAATTGAGCTCATTTCAAACCTTATAGGAAAGTACTTGCAACCATTTTAGAATTCATTAATCCAACAATAGGTGATAATTTGGCAAGCATCCATATCAGAAGTGGATCAAAGCCGTATTGACTTTCCTACTTTAAAATAATTGAATTCTGGGGAAAATCAGCCAGTTGTTCTGAATATGTAATAGCTTCCCCCCCCCCCGAAACTCATCCCTTCAAAACAATTTTTGTCACAATCAGACTACTGCTTTGTGCTGGATCAGTTTTACATTTCAGAATGTATTTTGAATTAATTTAAAATTACTTTCATATGTTACAGGCTATACCTTATCAATTCACCTGTTGTGAGAGCTGAGGTGTTGTGTTTCAAGGAGGAAGGAGTGCGTGATATATTAAAGGATGTCTTCCTTCCCTGGTATAATTCCTATCGGTTCTTGGTACAAAACATGCATATGTATGAAAAAGTATGTCTGCTTTTAGTTTTTGTTTCTATGTTCTTTTGAAAGTCTGTGTGAAACATGAATGTCCTGTATTAAAATTTAAAAGTGATAATAAAAGTTCTTTGCCTTGATATTAAAAAGAACTTGTTTTTAACTATATGAAAACTGTATAAAAAGATTATTTTCCTGTAATAACAACCTTCATTTAAAATTTTTTGAATATATTTTACTCATGTGATTTTCAGCATTCAGTTTATTGAAAAAATAAATTTCTTTATTCAATCGTAATCCATTTTCTTACAGGTTTCTTTCTCATTATAAAATGTAGGAAACAATTTTTTTTTTTTAAAAAGCATCAGTCCTTTTTGATTAATGAAAAATTAATAAATAAGATACAATTCTGGGGGGGGGGGGGATATTTTTTTCAGAACCTTTCGGGTGTTTTTTTTATTTAAAAGTGTAACTGTGTAAATTATTTTCATTGAAGTTTCATAAACTCTCATTCGTCCACACACAAAATTATACTTTGATTTCTTCCACCTCTCATAATTGTAAATAAGCACATTTTTGTCTTGTATTTATTGCTGTTTTTATACAGAAATTATTAAACTTTTTTTTTTTTGTAATCAGTTTATTTAATTTTAATCATTATTGAATTTGTACTTTGGCTTTCAGAACTGGAATACGAAATTCAGCTATTCCGAAGAAATTTATGATAGTGTAAATACACAAAACATTATGGATTGCTGGATTCTATCATTCATTCAAAGTTTAGTATCATTTGTATCAAAAGAAATGAAAGGTAAAAATAAATTTATTTTTCCATTACTTTTTTAATAAACTTTAAAACTGTTTGAATATTTTATATCGTTAACTAACAGCCATTTTTGTAAATGAATTTATATGTTATCTAACAGTCTAAAAAATTGATATTTAAAAAGAAAATTCCATAAGTATGGAAGAATATTTTGATTTCTTTTTCCTATTGAATTTTATTAATTTCACACACATGCTTCTGTTTTTATTTCCTTTAAATTATTTTTTTTAACTATAAAATTAAGTTATCTTATTTAATTTTACTTTTTCAGCCTACCGTTTATATACAGTTGTACCAAAACTTGTAAAATTTGTTGATCATCTCACAAATTGGTATGTCAGAATGAATAGGCGAAGGCTGAAGGTAAGTACTGCTATTTTATCAGAATTTTTTGAAGTGGTATGGTTTCGTTTAGAATTCAGATTTTTATAAAACAAATTTTTTTGTGAATTTTGCTTTTTTTTGTGTAGCATAATAATAATTGATTGTTTTAAAATATATACTCATATTTATTCAGCACGTTTTTTCCCCTTGCATTCTTGTAGCATTACGTCTGTTTATATGTCATATATAAAAACTTGATTATCTTTTCTTTTTTAAATCACCTTTTTTTTTTTAATATAAAAAGTGTTTCAAAACAAACAGTAAATTTAAGTTAACAGTGCACTATTACTTAAACATATTTGTTGAATTGCTGTAAATTATCATCTCTGTCTATCTAAGATATTCTTAAGAATTATGGATACTATTTTATGCTGTATCTTTCCAAATATAATTTTAGAGCAAAGTAAAAATTTAAATATTACTTGCAGTAGCAATTATCATATTAGTATTCTGATTTTGGTTTTGTCTGGGATATATGTATTTTTCTTTTTAGTAATGATAGTATAACTAAACTAATCTGAATTTTCAAGAGAATGTTAATTAACCAAAGAAACTTTTTTTGTGGATAGAAAAGTTTTGTAAGGGATTTTATATTTTTCTTTTCAGGGTGATGGAGGTCAGGAGGATTGCAAAACAGCTTTGGAAACTTTGTTTTCTGTTCTTTACACAATGATCAGAATGATGGTAAGATTTTATTTTTTGAAATTGATTTTAAATAACATATAAAGAGTGTTTTATTATATTTGTTCTATATAATTAACTTTTTTTTATCAGTGATTTAATTTGAAATTTTTAATTATATGAAATCATTTTTAATAAATTTTATTTCTCATTTTATTTTGTACTTAAAATAGAAAGGTATAGTGCAAATATATAAATTCTAATTTCCAGTATAGTTATGCAATCACTGTATTAATCCAAAAAATTTTTCTAGTGACTGGACTAATTGGAATTGTTTCATTAATGTTGTCTAATTCTAAGCTTGCACATTGCATTTAAAAAAAAAACTGATATGAAAGCATTTTAATGTTAAATTATTGCTTTTAGTTTTACCTTTTAATGATGTATTTTAAGTTTCTATGCTGTGCATAAGTCTTCTTCTCTTATTTCAGTTCAGAGTTTTAATTTATTCTTTAATGAATTAAATATTTAGGAATTGCTATAAATCGTGTTCTTTTTAACTATTTATAAAACCTGCAGTGTTGTATTTATGGGTAGCTTAGGTAAAAATATGTTTTAATAACTTTATTTATTTTAAAGGCTCCCTTTACTCCTTTTTTCACCGAGCTGGTTTATCAAAATCTACGGAAAGTTTTAAAGGAAACCAATGATCACCAAGAGAGCATCCATTATTTATCCTTCCCTCAACACAAGTAAGTTCATTCTGATTAGAGTATTTAAAACTTATTAATAGTATTAAAACATGGGCTGTGGGTAGCCTAGTGGTTAGAGCATCTTTCTCCAGACCAGAAGGCCTGGGTTCGATGCCACCAAATACCCTCCGAGTACACACAGAGTATGTGCTCGCTAAATCAGTGCTTCCAAAAGTCTTGTGGGCAATAGCAGTAGAAATTATGGGTGCAGGGGGCTGGAGAATATTTCCCTCCTTCCAGTTCCATGCCTAAATTATGGAGATAGGTAGTATCGCCCTCTATCGTGTAAGAACCGAGCCAAATCTTATAGTCACCTGCATGGTGCTAAAAGCTAACTAGAGGCGGTACACCTAGCCCCTTGCCAGGAGGAATTTCGTGGGCCTCGATCTGACACCATCAGACAGGTGGCATTAGAAACAACAACAAAACTTCTTTTTCAAAAAATTTTGTTTTAGTGTTTCTATAATGTTACTGGTGTTTAAACAATGAGGAATTAAAAAATAATAACATAAAACTCTTTACAAAAAGAGGTTATTTTTTCTACCAATTCAGAGTTTTATAAAGAACTCAAATCTTAAAATTAAAACAAAATTCTTTTTAACATTATAGATATTTAAATAATAAATGGGCTTCTCCCATTTATGAACATTAGTAAATTTGTGTGTATGTATCTTTAGAGAGCATCTCATCAATGTAGAAGTTGAGAGGAAAGTTTCTAGTATGCAAGAAGTTATTGACATTGGACGTCTAATACGAGAGCGGAACACTCTTCCTATCAAGGCAAGTCCTTTTAATTTTATATTTTGTATCAGTATAATAAAGCAAATTGTTATACAAATAGTTAAGTTTGTGAATATATATATATATGTACAAAAGTGTGTATGTTTTATTTGAAAACTATATTTCTTTTTGCAAAGAAAAATTATTTGCATTTATTTTCATGGTCTATCTTTTAATGTAAAGTAATAATTTCAAAGAAATAATTTTTGAAACTTATTTATATATTGAAACCTTAAACAGTTCTTGGATTTTTTTTTGTTTCCTTTTATACTCATATGTATTGAAATTATAGTTTTTCGATTGGAAATAATAGTTTAGATAAATAACTGTATATTCTACTATATTTGTATCTTTTTTAACATATAATTTTTTTTTTTTGAGGAAGAAGTTGTGTTTTTGAAAATTACTTTAGAAAAACTAGCTTAAGAACAAGCAATACTAAGTTATTTCTCTTAATTGGATATGAATGCTTTTAAAATGTATCATTACGCTACATGGAAAGCTATATGTCTTGTTTTGTTTTAGTCTTGCAAATGTAAAAAGTAAATTCTTGTGTCTTACAATGTCTTCTGAATATCTTTTTAGTATCCACTGTCTGAATTAGTTGTTGTCCATGAAGATTTACAATACTTGGAAGATGTCAAGTCTTTGGAAAAGTATATAGTTGAGGTTTGTTAGAAATTTTTAGCAAAAATTACAAAAAAGCTATTTTATTCCATTTTTTCCTGGGATATAAGCATATTAGTTAATTCTTATTATTAAATAGTAATATCTCAAAATTAAAAAGCTCTTTTTTTATATTAAAATTTGATTAATATTTTATTTTTAAATAAAAGTTCTTATTTTATAATTTTGATATTGCATACTGAATAGCAATTAGAACTATAAATCATTTAATCACATCCGCTTCACTTTGATTTAAAAAATAATGTTCTAAAGTTAAAGATATTTCAATGTTTTACATGAATAGTATTAAATGTTCTCAACAATTATATTCTTTTTAGGTTTTCTACATAAGTAAATTATAAATTAAAGAGACAGAATATTTTTACTGTACATTTTAAAACTGATTGTAACAAGTGTTAGCTAATTCAAGCATATAAATTAAAATAAGAACTATATTTTCTTGCCACATATTTGAGTGTATTTTAAGTACTGTTTATAAAAAGCGAGTGGTCATATTTGAGAATTTTTAGAAATAATAAAATAAAACATTTCTATGCTGATAAAGATCATTACAGATAAATTGTATTTTTGCTATTGCATAATGAATCTGCTAACAAAAAGTATCCTTATTCTCTTATATAATAATATTATAAAACTTAATTTAAAAGAAAAATGTATTCTTCATTCAAATTTAGCTTTTAAATATTGGTTTTTTTTTTATTTTTTTTTTTTTGTAGGAACTTAATATTAAACGGCTAACAGTGACAAGAGAGAAACAAAAATATGGTGTTGTTTTACGTGCTGAGCCAGATGTCAAAGAACTAGGGAAAAAGTTCCGTTCAGAATCCAAAAACATTGCTTTGGCAGTTAAAGTAAGAATTATTCTCAATGACATTAATTTTTTGCACAATTGACACAAAATCCTGCATTTCAAATAATAAATTTTACTTTAACATGATGTACATGTAATATAGATACAGTTGTGTGTGCATCTTTATTCTGATTGCTATGTAACAATGCATTCTACACCAATGGAATATTATATTCTTTGGTATTGTAATAAAATATATGTATATATAATTTAATAAATGGTAAAATATTTAAAAGTTAAATCCATATATTATATTTGTTTGTCAAGATTACCATAATTAGTTTAATATTCTTATAAACTAAACAATAAATATGTTGCCATATATGCATTTTGTTAATTTAACTCTCATGTATTTGGCTTAGCTTAGCCAGATCACTTTCTTTGTCATTTAACCTTCCTTAAATATTTAATGATGAATTCAATTCATAGAAATTGAACAAGAGAGATCAGTATTTTTCTTTCTATGTAAGAAGTAATTGATTATTAAAAATATTCAAATATAAATATACATAGTTATATTTTAAAAGGAATTCTTCCCCTTATTTTTAGGAATTAAGCTACCAGGATCTGCAACGCTTTTTAAATGAAGGTCATATTGTAGTCTGTGGTCAGACACTGGTACAAACTGATATCCGATTGATGCATAGCTTCAGTGGTGATAAAGCTGCTGAACTCTCACAAAAGTACCAAGTGCACTCGGCAGGAGAGGTATTGCTTTTTAATTTTAATTTTATTTAAAAATATTCATTACAGGTATGTTCAATATTTTATAAAGAATTTGAGCGCTGTGCCGTAGGCCTAGGTTCAATTCCCGGAGAAGGCTTGGATGTTTGTAAATGTATAGTGCCTTTGCAGCATGAGGGTACTCTAAATAGCTGTCGAGCCGCAAGTCCTCTTGTTAGGTTGGTGGGAAAGGAAGAGAGGAAGGAGGCTCCTGACCCCTCCAGGATGCTTTCCCTCAAAATTGGGGTGGAACCGAGCTAAATCGCATTGTCGCCTGCTTGGTGCACATGGCTACGGCCAATGACAGGTGTACATCTAGCCCATTGCCATAATGAATTTCGTGGGCCTGGATCTGATGCAGTCAAGATCAGGTGGCATAAGAAACAAGAACTACAACCTTTATAAAATTTTATTATCATTTTGTTGTAAGAAACATTTTAATTGATGTCCTTTTTAAAGGAATAAATATCATTTTGGTGTTTGGCAGTAATTTCAAATTTTTGAGGAGGCAAAGTGAAACTTCAAAAGAAAATTGATTTATTAGATGCATGAATCTAAATTTCCTGATTTGAAAATATTTTGTGAAATATTTTTCCTTCTATTATGATTTATATATGCTATGAATTTTAACTGAATTAGAAGGCACTTAATATAATAATAAGCAAGTTTATAATCTAAGGGGAAAAAACCTTTATTGCTGTGCAACACTAAATATAATAATTTTTTCAAGAATAACAAAGTTTAATAATGATGTTATAATGAGGAAAATAATCCACATATTTCTTAAATATTTATGGTATGGTATTGAAATATAACATGCATATGAATGGACCATAAAAGTTTTTTTTTTTAAAAAAAGAAAATTATTAATATGCAAATGAATTGTGATCTCTTCAAAATAGTCACCAGAAGAATCAGTACTACTTTTCGAAGGTTTGTTCATTGAAACATTCTTTATAATCATTGGAGGTAACTCATCACAAAATGCATTTCTAACATTTGATTTTTACTGTCCAAGATGCTTTTAAATGTCTTTTCATGGACACCTAAACTCCATAAGAAGAGGGGGGGGGGGTATCAGTGATATATTGGAATGTATTGTATGAATTACTGTAGTTAAAGGGCCTAGCAAGATCTTGCTAAATGGGCAATAACATTATGTTAATGAAGCTCTTTCCCAATACCCTAAATTCTTTCCTAACTCTCTTTATCTTGTTTTTGAATCAAAAAGCATATCCTTGTAAAAATACTGATTTGTTATATGATTTTCATGGAAAAATTTATGCTGAATAAGTCCTTAGTTATAAAAATCAATTATCTTTTGATTTTGAAATATGTAAGAGAAGATATCCACTCCCCATATTTTATCTGTATGTTTTTTTAGTAATATTAGACACCAGGTTATATTCTTCACTATGATATACTGTAAGAAATTTTTTCTTGTCTTGCAGTAGTCAGCAAATCTTCACAGCAAACTTTTGTGTTTCTTAAGGGTTTCGTAAAAACCTAAGCACAAATTTAGCTGAAACTTCAAATTTTCAATTAAAATTTGCCTCACGGCCATAAGTTTCATCCCCCTTATCCTAAATATCACTGAGAGTTTCCAAATTATTTTGTGTCTCAGTTCTTACCAAAAATTAATTTTTTCTATATTTTCCTCATTTCTTGAAGGATGCTGTAACTTTTGTTCATTTCCAACAATTTTGTCCCACAGTTAAATTAGTTGTATCATTTATACATTTGTGTTCTAATTAATCATTATATACTTAATGAATAATTGATAAATCAATGGTTTTGGTTGCAGGTTTGCCTAATGTATAACAGAATTTAATGCTATAATATTTCATCTGGAAGAAAATTTTTACATGTGATCCCTTAGTGACTAAAAATAACTGATGTTTTGGAAAAAAAATTATTTCAAACTTACTTAATATGTGATTTGTTTGACTTCATTTAATAATAAAGGGATTGAGGAAGATAATTGTATTTATTTTTATATATTTTGCTTATTATATAGGTTCTTGTATTGCTAGATGTGACACGTGATCAAGATATGGTTGATGAAGGAAGTGCTAGGGAAATTATAAATCGAATTCAAAAACTTAGGAAAAAGGTAATTTGCTCAATTTCAGTGTTTTATTACTGAATAATATTTAAAAAAAACTTCTCAAAAATGTATTTTTATCTTTATAGTCTGCACAATGGTGATTTTTCTTCCTTTTATTAACTTATAAGTATATTACACTTTTTAATTTGACCCCTTTAGGATCAAGCGATTTTTCCTGTTATACCTAACTCCATTTAAAATTTTTATGAAATTGTTACTTTACATAAAATACACCAAAATTTTTATAGTTTATAATAATTTGAAAATTAAGAATCATTCCAAGTTAAGATCACACTGGTGTGACAACAAACCTCAAAATAGAGAAAATGCAATCTTTTTTTGAAACCTTGTTCCTTGAAGTAATCACATACATGTGATCATGGTCCTGAATGGGTTAAAAAAATATTTGGTTTTTGAAAATGAAATAAATTAAATTTTGAACAGTATTTCAATACATCATTGTATTATAGAATTTAACTTGTGGAATGTTTTGACTCTGATTTTGAACAATAAGTCAAGTTTAGTCTAGGTTAGCCGTCGTAAGTTTTAAATCTGAAGTAAAATTTGTTAAAATGAAACTTGAAAAGAAGCAGTTAGATTGTTATGTCATAAAAATTTTAATATTTTTTATTATTCTTATTTGAAAAGAAAATTCTTGCTTCCACTGTTTTCTGTTTACAGGCTCACCTAGTTCCATCTGATGCTATTTGTGTGTATGTTGATGTGAAACCACCTAATCATCATCTGAATAAAGTGATGCAAAATTTCAAGGAATTCATATCTAACACTCTGAAGGCCCCACTACATGCACTACCAGCTCAAACACCTTCAAATGTTATCATTCAAGAAACATCACAAGTAAGTTTGAAAATTTTTATCATACAGCTTCAGTGCAAGGCTATTTTTTATTTTCCATATTCTATTGTAAAATATTATGAAGTTGTCATATTAAAATACAATTTTTATAATTGATAAAAATATATTTGCTTTTATTTAGGCTTAGAAATTATGAAAATTAAATTTTCTGAATTAATGGGGATTTTGATGGATGTATACAATAGTTGAAGAACATGGGACAACCTTAATAAAAACTTCTGCAATTTTCATAGCAGCTGGTCAAAATTGCCATCATTGCTAATAGTTCTAAGGGTCAAATTAATTATGTTAATTAACCTCTAAAATAATTTTTTCATGATATCTGATTTTTGCAGAGTTACAGAATGGTCTTAAATAGAGCCTGTGTTCAAATATTTTGATTGTATCTTATTAGTTCCAGAAATATTTGAAGAAAATCATTAGGGAACAAAATACTAAATTGCATGGGGGAAATTATTCATAATGTTTTTCCTCTTTTCATTTTTACTGAAGTGGATCAAAATTAAATATTATAATTTGTTGTACAGCCTTTTAAGATTGAACTATTTCTTTATTAAAAATTTATCCTTAAATATTTTTTTAACAGTGTATTGAATTGGAGGGGAAAAAATTATCTATTTGTTAAAGTAAACATCATTGAAATGTATTAAAGCAAAAATTCCCTGTCAAATGTTTAAGAGATTCAGTTTATATAACAGGACTCATTTTTAAAATCTCCATAAAACATGACTCATGCAAAATTGTATAAAATTTAAAATGTAAGCAATTTCAGGTTAAAGAATCAAATGTATGTAAAAAGTATTATCAATAAAAAAATTTCAATTTAGAAGTAATTGTTCAATCCATTAGCATCATAATATAGTTTCCTTTTAACCAGTAACATTGATACCAATTTGTTTTATAATCAACGCTAGAGGTGTTTTTTGATAAATGCTTTAGCACTTCTTTTCTATGAAGATTAGAAATCTATCCTTAGCATTTAACCTTCTTTAGATTAAAAACATTGTATCTCTTTTTGAAAAGAAAAAAATGCAGCTATGTTTCTAACAAACTCTTATATAGCAGAAGAAGTTTAATTTTTCTTAACCCATTTAATTTTGATTAAAGTTACGCAATTCACTCCCCAATGCCATTTTTCACACAGGTATGCTTAGTTATACAGTATATTGGGGGAGGCACAAATGAGTAAATCCTTCATTAACTGTCAAGGCCATTGTATTGTATTCTAAAGCCTTCAGAATAGTTTTACTGATAGCAGGACAAAGGAAAGGATAGTATTTTGGGAAGACATATATATACACACACCATGGGCAGTTAACACACTAGCTGAGCGAGATGTATATGTATAACAGCAGCAATTAAGGGGTTCATTTATGAAAATTACTTTCATAAAAGTGGTGCAGGGGCGAGATTACCAGTAGATAAATTATCACTACAAAATATATTTTTCACCTAAGTATTAATGCTTTTAGAAAATGTGTTACTTTTATATTTAAAAAGACGCAAAGTAAGATAAAGCATTATTTCAAGCCATCTTTGAATTTGACATTAAATTGCATCTAAAATATTATTAAAAGATTTTTTCTCCCCATCTTTTTTTTATTTTGAGGGAGAAGGTCTAACAATATGGCTATGGTTAAATTCATTGATTTATATATATTTTGCAAATGATGTTTTTTATCTAGTAATGAATTAAATAATTTATAATTTATGTTTCCAGTAAATAAAATAATTTTTCTATCGCTTAGAAATGGCAGATTATATCTGAATCAATGACTTATTTTAATTTAATAAAAAAAATTTTTTTTAATATAGATAAACTAGAAATTATAATATGATTAAATTTTTAGGAGTATTTACTTTAAAAATTATTTTAAATTGCTTATTTTTCTCATTTTAAAAGATTAAGGATGCTTCTTTGGATATTGTGATCTGTAATCCTAGTGATAAGCCCCTTCTCAATCTACAAAAAGAATCTGTTTCTGAAAACAGAAAGAAACTGAAAGTTCATCATGAAAATGGTGAACCATTTTGCAGGTAAATGTTTTCAAGATTTGTTGGGTTTTTTATTTTAATATTTAAAAAGTATTTAATTACTTTTATACATAATCTTCACACTTACTTTTGAAAAATGTGTGTGGACTGCACTTTTGAATTTCATTTTGCTTAACTTCTAAAAAATTGATTCAATATTCTCATTTATTTAATGGAAGAAAAACAAATATAAAAAAAATTTAATAACATTGGATTGTAAGCTAATACTAAAACAATTTTCGTCAGATTTAATTTCTCATTATTTTTTTTATATTTATTGAAAAATTCTATATAGTTTTAAATCAAGTTGAGAGGGGGGGGGTAGAAATTTGTTTGTTTATTTTTTATTTTATTT
This sequence comes from Trichonephila clavata, assembly GCA_019973975.1. NCBI lineage: Eukaryota > Metazoa > Arthropoda > Arachnida > Araneae > Nephilidae > Trichonephila > Trichonephila clavata. Next base: position 258,145 of record BMAO01024498.1, read on the forward strand.
ATTTATTCAAATTGATTTTTTTTCAAATTTAGGCTTTTTAAAATTCAATTTTGAAGCAATTTTTCACAGATTTAAGGATATGACACCATGTCTGTCTTTGAATGTGATGAAATCCTTCATTCAATTTTTTGGCGATCGCACATTACTTATTTTCATTATGATATTTATTTCATTTGTTGTCTGTGGTAAAATTAAAAATTATTTTAAAAAAGAATTTTTTTTAACAATTACATTTTTTTAGTCTTTTGACAACATTTTTTATGTTTTCATTTTGCTTTTGTACTATTAATGTTATCTGATGTTGTCTGAGCCTGATTTTATCCTTTTTTGTAACCCCAAGGTAAATTGGTTGATTTATCTGTTTTGGTAGCTCTTAGTTAAGTTTATGGTAATGTGTCATAATTTCTTTTTCAGTTTGTGCCTATGCACTATTGATGGTAGTTAGTTTTTTCCTTCAGTTAATGTAGACTACAGTAACTTGCATGGTATCATGAATTAATGGTCAATTTTGTTGAGTTATGGTTTTGAATCCTGGTGCTGCTGAAGACTCACTGTGTAGAGTGGTGATGTACATTAAATATGTCTGCTTTAAGTCCTTGTGCTGGTGTGGTAGGGAAGTTTGGAGAGAGGGGGTGCAGACACAACTATTGTTCCCTTGTCACTTGATTTAAGTTTAAAATTGAGGTCCATCAAAATAGCCCTAGTATAGCTTCAAAGTGCTACAGTAATACAAATCAAATTGATTTCTTGTTTTGTCATTATAACATATGATTCAGTTTTGGCTTCAGCTTAAAACATATGATTCAGCAGGCTGTTATTAATAACATCATCAGTGTCTGTTGCAAATATGATGGAATCTCTCATGATCATAAAGAAAAAAAATTACTCATCTTAAAAGGGCTGTAGAACCTTGATGTTAAACCTTAGGCATTATGATTCCCCCACCCCCCAGTTACAGGCTGCCTCTAAACTCTTCCCTTGCAGCTTGTTGACTCCCTGGTGTATTTAGAGAACAGTATGAAATGATTAAAAATTTAATGTTGGGTAGCTTAAGTTTGAGTAATGGATACTTTGGTGTTTAAGTGTTTTTGTGCATTCTTCATTATTAGATGAGGTAATTTCTAAAGGGCATTTTACTTGCTATAATATGTATCTATATTTTCATTCATTATTTCTATCAATCTTTCTGGCATGTTTATTTTCTGTTTTAGCTTAAAATTTGTTTTCTCTTAAGTCATTCTTTCATTAGAAAGGAGCCAAATTGTGTAATTTGCTGAAAATTGTTTAAAAGATTGGCCCCATTAACAAAGTATATATTTTTGGATATGTAAAGTTTGTACCAGAGAGAGAAGGTATATAACTCATTAAAAAAAATTATGCTTATTAACTAGATTTTTTAGTTTTATTTTTTAAAATGAAACTCATAGGAAGAACAAATTATCCAATTAGAATGTATAATTCAGTTAATATTTCTTTACAAAAGAAGCAAGAATAAAAATGTTTGGAAACACTAACACACATTCTTCATATTTATTAGCCATTGTTTATTTTTGAACCAAGTAAATATAGAGTATATCTTTTAAATTTTTTATTTTTAAATTATTATTTTCTTGGTGAAATTTAATGTTTTTTTAAAAAAATAAATCTTTACTGTTTTACTTTGACCAAAAAAAATTTTTTTTTCTTACATTTTCTTTTTCTGCTTTTTTTGTGTCTTGCATTGTAAAAATGATTTATCACAAAAACCATCACATTTCTCTAATCAAAAAATAAATATTTCATGAATATACATACTAATTAGCTAAACTATATTTTTAATTTGCAATATTTTCTGTTTATCCTTAAAAAATAAATGTGTCACTAGTTTCATTAGTTATTCTTTTAACTGAGCAGCTGATTACTTACTATATTTAACATTTTATTATTTGTTCTATAAACTATATATCTTTATTTTTAGATTTGTAAATGTTGAACTGTGTGATGTGGGTACTTGTTCTGTTCTGCTGGAGAATCCAAAAGGAAAGTTTATTTTGTCCAGTGATGCACTTTCTCGTCAAGTAAGTTACAAAAAATTTCAATCAAAACTATTTTTATGGCTATTAATATTTAAATTGCATCTTAAGAAAATTTGAATATATTGGATGTACTAATTTGCTGTTTTCATTATGTTATGTATTAGATTAGAATAAATTTTCACTGCCTCCATTTTACGTACCTCTATTTTCCAAATTTCTCTACTTAGCAAATTTTTCCTGGAGCCAAGAGCCTAGTATGTTGAAAGATGAATCTCCATTAAACAAATTTTTCATGTAATGGGCTTTTTTCAGGATTTAGGGACTTCATTAAATAAAGATCTGGCTGTATTTACATATTTGTTTTTGTGCAAAAATGTTCAAAAATATGTTTACTCATTTTATCTTTTTGCTTGTTTCCTTCATCTATTTGGGATTAATGCATTTTAAATAGTCAAAAATATTTTTAAAGTGTAATGGCATGTTGAGAATAATCATCAATAATGCTGAAAAAATTGTATAGATCTACCTTAAGATTCTACTGAAATTGGCTTCAAGTGTCATTGTGAATCCTTCCTGTAATACATTTTGTTGAAATTTTTATTCCTTTAAAGCAATGGTCTTCAAACCATGTTCCACGTAACCCTGGGGTTCCACGAGTCAGAGTAAAAAGATCCAAAAGGAATAAATCTGCATGTAAAATTGCATTCATGTTTTCTATGAAGTTTGTATAGTTACAAGTATCTAAAGCTCACCCAATAAATTAAAACTGGAAATTTTATTTATATGTTATAACTTTATTACACAACACTTTTTATACATATACTTCCTACTAGATCGTGAATATTCCAATTGTTTACTATCTTGGGTTCCATAAGATAATTTTGTACTCATTTGTTGTAAAACACCTATAATAAATTAGAGGAAACAACATATCAACAGAGATTGGATGTTAAAATCTTAATTTCACAAGAACAGCCTCAACATTTTAGGTTGCAAATTCATGGAAAATACATGGGATTTTTCACACAGCTATGAACATTTAAATGCCATTAAAAAACATTGTGTTTAAGGGAAATATATTTCTCAACATAAGTGGCTACAAAAACAAAGTATAAAAGTGAATTAAATTCAAAATAAGTAATGTGATTGCATTTTATCTCAATAGACCTAGACTTGGACAGCTTGTGTGAAAAAAAAGCAAGCACATATCCCAGTTACTAAATATACTGCATAAATAAGTGACACTTGGATCACCAATTAATATTACTGTAGAGTAAATTATATTAAAAAATTAGATTATAATTTTTTATAATAAATACAATAGTTTTTTCTTAATTGCCATTACATAAAGTGCCTCTAACGTGTATATCTACTTTAGGTATTATTCTGAAATATATTCATCAAAGTATGTGTATGGAGTGGGGTTCCATAAAAAAAAAACCTTCTAGTTCTAGGGGTTCCAAAAAAAGCATCTTCAAGTTCTAGGGGTTCCGTGAGTTGAAAAAGTTTGAAGACCACTGCTTTAGAGGATGCTGTAGTATTTTTTTTTCAATATTAGAACTATCACATGTTTTAATTTCCAGCCGGCTGGGTGGTGTGGTTGGTTTGTCGCTGGCCTTCTGCACCCAAGGTTGCGGGTTCGACCCCGGCCCAAGTCAGTGGATTTTCATGATGCAGAAAATCGACAGCGGCCATGTCGTATGATTATGTGGCATGTAAAAGATCCCTAGAGTGTCCGTTTGGCTTGGATGCTCTTGGCAAAATTAAATCCTAGTACTGGTTCGCATAGCCATGAGCTCAGGTGCCTCCCTTTGTGGAGAAAACTGAGCGTCAAAAATTGCTTGCTGTAATTGGTATCACCTATATGGTACAGCGCTAAAAAGTGATACCAGTTCCTGGGGAATGTACTAGGTCTGCAAAGGTTTAAAATACCAATGCGCAGCCCCATTGAAAAAAAAATGTTTTAATTTTCCCTGTTACAGTATCTAAATAAATACCTGTTCTGACTTTGCTTGCTTAAGAGACACTTGAGCATTTTAATGATCTACAGTGCCTTAAGGCCGTATTGCATTTCATATCTTTTAAATGTATCTGTAATATAAGCTCATTGCATATAAAAGATTTGCCCACTAAATAAGCTTCTAAAAATAATTTATCATTAGGGTACTTATATTTTCTGATTGATCAGTATCTTTTTCAATATGAGAACTATCACATGTTTTAATTTCCCCTGTTACAGTTATCTAAATAAAAACCTGTTCTGACTTTGCCCACTTGAAAGACACTTGAGCATTTTATTGATCTATAGTGCCTTAAGGCTGTATCACATTTTATATCTTTTAAATGTATCTGCAATATAAGCTCATTACATATAAAAGATTTGTCCTCTAAATAAGCTTCTAAAAATAATTTATCATTAGGGTACTCATATTTTCTGATTGCTTTAGCTTCTTTTGTATTAAACTATAATTAGCCTTATCTGTTAGTCTACTCAATATTAAGTTTAATCATATTCAGACATCATAAGTCTTCTGTTTAAAATGTACTTTTATCTTGCTCCTTCTTTGGTGCACTTCCAGAAAAAAAAATTTAAATCTCCTCTTATAAGTGTTAAAAGCCTTTGAAAGGAAAGTCTTTGAATCTGATATGGGTTCAAAATTTTAAGAATGTCTGTTGGGGGAAAATCAGTCTGATGTTGCAAAGTCAATAGTTACTGTATCGAGCAAAAGAATCACAGACTTCTTTTTGAGTTCCTCAAGTTTTGAACTTGTCTTTGGATTAAATTTGGACCTCTGTTATCTGGGCATATTGGGTCTTTTTTCTCAACTGTTCCATTATTAATTTGTAGTCTTGGATTAAATGTTTAGGTTTGTGCCTCACAAATAGCTGAATAAGTTTTTATCTCTATAGAAGATGCCTTCTTTTAATTTTTACTTTATTTGAAATATCTTTATTGTAAATGGTTATATTTGGAAATGGAAGCTTTCTATTTGGGTGCATCCAACATAAATTCATATGGATGAATCACATTATCATATCAAGATGGGCAGAATCACATTATCATATCTAGAAGAATTTCATTGTTGCTCTTTTACCTTTTGTCTTCAAAACCTTTGCTGCTTGCAGAATCTGTCCAATAGACATGCAGTCTTTATTTTGTTAAAGAATATTCATTAAAGCATTCATAAGCATCCTGGCTTTCATTGTTCTTTCAAAGACTTTGGTAATTTTATCCCATTCTTCTTAGAAGAATTCATATTCATGACAATATTCTTATACTTGTATTCTATAAACAAGCAAACAGACAACAACTTTTTTATCTATTGTTCATCTTCAGATTTGACATCAGATGCATTATTATGCAAAGTTTATGCACTATATAGTTCATTAAAACATTAAATTTCCAAGCCATATAATTATTTCTGCTTAACTCTTTCCCTGGCGTAGGCGCGATAATACGCGGAGACAAATCCAACTCTTACCTGGCAACGGCGTGTTTTCACGCTTTGACGCGCGCCAACATTCAGGTTGGTTCGCCCTGTTCACTACAACTAACTAACTAACAATTACACAGTTACAGGAATTTTTTATTTTAATAATTAATTAAGCTCTTAACTAACAATTGCACAGTTACAGGATTTTTTTATTTTAATAATTAATTAATTTTAACAACAAGTAAAAAATTTATTAATTTCAACAATAATTAATTATTTAATTAATTACTTTTACCATTAATTATTACTTAATTAATTCATTGATAATTAATTAATTGATTAATTAAATAAGCTCTTAACTAACAATTGCACAGTTACAGGAATTTTTTATTTTAATGCATGCGTTTCAGCCATTTAATTGTTAAATTGCTTGCCAGACTTGGGTAGGATTTAAATACCCCCTGCTGCTAGGGAAAGAGTTAATTTCTTAAAATGAATAAAAGCATTCTTTTGCATAAGTTTTTTTAGCATTGAAGTTTAAATTTAATAGCAATTTCATGAATTTTTGTAATAACTGCTGTAAAATAATAAAAAGTATGATGAAGTTAATTATAAATGCTAAGGCAAATGAGAATCTATATATTCTGTTATATGCTTACCCTTTCATGTGTATTGGTTGATTGATTTATATTAAGTCTTAATAGGGAATAAGCATTGTAAAAAATGTATTCATAATAATAAAATTTCTCTTCAGGTTCAAGTGGTGTTTGGAATACATGGAAAACTTCCTCAGCTATATCTGAATTCAGATAAAACAAAGCCTTTGAACAAGATGTCTGAAGAGGAAGTGTTGAATTTACATAAAAGGACTTTATATGCTTATTTAAGTTGAATACTCTAATGGAAATAAATATTTTACACACATCTCGTTGATTCAAATGAGTTTTGACTAAGAAAAATGTTTTCCATTGGTAGATGAACAACTTCAAAATTTAAGCATTGGGAGATTAGTTTTGATAAAGCTTTATTATGCGTACATTTTTAATTCCTCATGTCAAATATACAACCTGATCATAAATGCATCAACCTTCATCACAAATATTCATCAACTGATTCTTCATAGGGTACCAAAATATGGAAATTCAAAGAGATTTATTGGTTACTCTAATGCATTAAAGCTACAATATTTATATATTGGGGAGGAAATTAATTCATTTAATCATGCAATTTCAAAAACTTTCAGTTGGAGGCACTGTCATAAAATTTACTTAATAAATTATTTAATTAAAATTTTTTTGCATGAATCATATTCTTTTCGTAAGAATATAGTTTTAATATTTCATTTGAAATATTAAATAGTATTTGCCAAATAATCACCTTTCTTTTTCCCTTCTGTTTTTAATGAATACTTCTTGATTGAAATCGTAACCTTTTAAATGCTGTACAACAGGCATGTCAAACTCATAAGACATTGCGGGGCACATGACCTATTTTACATGAAGTTGGGGGCCGCATGTTTTCAATGTCCTAAAAATTAATAAAATATACTTTTTTAGAATGATCATATTATGTATGTATTTATTAGACTCAATGTGTCAAGTATAATGTATTATATATTAAACACATAATAGCCGTCAAAAGTGTTTGTACACTTGCAGTTTTCTATAAAATTCAATGTTTTCAACTAATAAAAATAAATTTTTCGAATTTGTAATTTTTTATAATATTTGCAGTTTGTTCTTTTTGAAATAAGATAATCAATTTTTCAAATGTAGCATAACTTTTATTTTGAAGAATTAATGATCAAAAAACTATGAAAAAATTATGCCACAAAAGTCTTTGTACACTTAAAAAACTCTACATAGTTTTAACTAAAGTATATTTTTTTTTCTTAATTTATTATTTATTAGAATATCATTTAGTATCCACAACAGATTTTAAACATCTTGGTATAGATTTCACCAGGTTTCTGATAATTTCTGCATCAATGCTCTTCCATTCTTTTGTGATTACAGTTTTTAGTTCACGCTTTGTTTTTATGTCATGTTTTCTTACTCTGACTTCAAGTTCTCTCCAAATGTGTTTTATTGGGTTCAAATTAGGTGACTGAGGTGGTGTTTTCAGAACTTGAAGACAGTTATAGAGAAACCAGAGGTGTACATTGAGAGCAATGTATTTAGGTCATTATCTTGATAAAAAATTAAATCATCACCAATGCCCAAATTTTGGGCAGATAATTTCAAATTGTCCTTTAAAATATTTAAATAAACTTCATAATTCACAATACCATCAATCAATACCAAATTGCCTAATCCTGAAGCTGACATACACTTCCACATAAAAATGCTTCCATGCTTCATTGTTCCAAGTAAATTCTTAGAATTCAGTTCCTTTTTTTTTTCTTCTCCCTGTTATTATACGCTAGTCAGAGCCCAAAATGTTGAACTTGCTTTCATCTGCAAATAAGACACTATTCCAAAACGTTTCAGACTTGTTTATCATGGATTTAGCAAAGGAAATTCAAAGCTTTCTATTTTTCGCACTTGCAAAAAAAATTTCTCTGAGCACAACGCCTGGTAATCCGGCTGATCTAAGTATGCTTCGAACAATTGCAGATAAAACTGAAGTAAAAAATCTTTCAGTTAATTCTGTAGAAACTTTTACAGCACTCAAGCGTGAATATTTCATATATTTTCTTACAATATGTCACTGATCATGTTGAGATGAAAATGAAATTGACAACTTTAAAAATCAAAAAAATCTTGCATCAAATTCTGTCTCACGGTTTAATTTAATGTACATATGCTGTAAATTTCAATTTAGGTAATTTAATCAAAAGATATTGACAGCTTTCAAATTGATATCAGTTTCCTTTTTCTATCTGTTTTTGCCAAAGTAAGAATTTTTGTTTGAAAAAGTGGTAATATTGTCAAATAACTTTATAACAAGATTTTTGCCAGGAAGCTTAAGTTGGTTAAAAGGACGTAATATATAAACTGAGAAAGTAAGGTCCTTTATCCATTGTACATCTTCCAATTCAGTAATTTTTGTTACCAAGAAAACTATGAGGCCATTCAGCGATTTGAAGAATTGTTTCAACACTTAATAACTCAAAAGCCATCGAATTTACATACATAAAAGAGCAGTGTATTCACATTCTATATCTTCCAGAAATGAAGCAAATTGATGATGATTAAATTTATATGCTGGAAAATAATTTTCAATTTGGTAACTATTTAAAACATATACGATATTTAAAACTTTGAAGCAGAGTACTTACTGGTGAATAATATAAAAATATTTAAAATTATTATTACAATGATGTGTGTGTGTGTTTTTTAAATCTTGCAACAATTCCTCTAGTTATGATAAATTCACCATCAGTTGCATGACTAACTTTTCCAGTGGCTAATTATACTTCAATAACTTCCATACGTGCATCCAAACTATCATCTTCAGTGGTTGTATAATGCATAGGAATAATTTCCAATAGTTTTTCCCTTATTTTTTAAATTGATGTTGCATCTGCGAATAAAAACGGTCAGCTGAGGGATATTTTGAATATCTGTACTTTCTTCAATTGCAATAGAATTAGGCTTGAAATGTTGAATTATGCTGCTTTTTTAAATTCTCGGCTATTTCATTTAACTTTGCTAGCTACAGTATTTCGACTTAAATTTACATTTAAATTTTTTTTATTTGTGCTGAATTTAATAATTTTACTGCTTTAATTAAGCTTTCACTAATTAATTCTCTTTAGTAAATAGTTTGATCTGCTTGCGATTGAATATAATATATAAGTAACTTTATGCAGCGGAATTGTCCATCAAATTTAGTGAATATGTTTTGTTGTTTTTGAAGAATTTATTTCATTACAAATTTTGTTTTTAAGGAATGAATACTATTAAAGTCAAACAATTTCGTTTTCATTTCATAGCTGGGCTTAGTTTCTCTCGGATACACATCTTATTTTTCTAATGAAGATAAATAAAACAAAATGAAATTATGTGATAAAAGATTGTCGAGTTCCAATCAAACTATTTCAAGCTGGTTGATTTTATGCCTTAATAGCAAGGTTTATTATTAAATTTTGATTAACTTGTTTTGCATGGTATGCCAGTAAAGTTAAAATTTGGAGTAATTTTTATTTTTAGGATATTGAGCAACAAAGGCTATTATCCCCTAAAAGACTAAAGAAATATTTACAATTTAGTAGATATCAAAATATTTCATCTTCTGAACAAAAAATCTAAATATTGATCTATTTGACACAGCTTTCTCCATTAACTCTTTGAAGGTGATATTGCAGTGAGGATCAATTTTGAGAAAAAGCTTTAGATTATTTCGAGGATGAGTATATATATATCTACTGCAACTTAACAAGATATGGTCCAAGTCATTTAAGGGTATCGGAACGCTCTATACTGATAATGTTAAAAAGGCCTTTTTCAATGTACCTTTTCTAAAAACCTGTTGGAAATACAATCCCCAAATTTTTTTTGCAAGTTAAGCAAACATCTAATATTATACTGAAATGAGCTTTTTTTGAAATTTCCATTAGTTTTTCTTTAAAATTTTTTTATTTGATGTATACTGAGAAAACAGTGTTTTTCAACAGAAAAAAATTATAAAAAAAAAAATTTATACAAAATTTTGCTAAAAGCTCATTTCAGTATATACTAGAATATATCATGTAAGTTTTGTTGACATCAGATATATACTTTCTGAGAAAAGGTACATCGAACCTTCAAAAGGGACATTTTGAGAAAAACACATTTTTATAAAAAAAAGTTACCTTATCAAAACATTCCAGCTCCATATTCCAAATTTTCAGTATTTTTTAAATTTTCATCTTCTTGTTTCATTCTTTTAAGTCTTTTTACTTTTCTAGTCTCCTTAGTTTTCTGTAAATTGGCATATCTTACCCTTGTACTGCTCTCTTTGTTGAGATGTTCCATGCAGCATGTCGCATAATATCCTCGCTCTATAAGTTTTTTAAAATATCCAGCTTTGTTGCATTCCCTTTATTAAAGAATGCAATAGCATCATATGTACCAAAGGAAAGTGTTTCTATGTGCACAAATGTCTTTTTGGGGACACGAGACCAAATAATATTATTGATGCTTTCATTCGGATTCTGCGTGTTTCCATGCAAGCACTTTTTCAATAATTCTGGATCCGAAAGGTCCCTAAAAATAGGCCTAATGGCTTCAACAACAGCAACTGGAAGTTTATGTTTGTGGAGATAAAGTTTATTTTCCAATTGAGCCTTCTTACACTGACACCATGTGTCAAGACCTGATGGACAAAATCCATGCTGTGGATTTTTATCCGTAGATATTTTGTGAAGAAATATTGCCCATATAGCTTGTTTCTCATACACTTTACATTTGATAAATTTCTTCGAATGGCAAGACCATAATGTTTGCAATTGATCAATAGTTGCTTCTGTTAATCTATTTTTGCCACATAATTCTTTGCCATCTGATAATTTTTGCTTTGAAACGTCGGAGGCGAGCTCCCATCCGTTTCATAACGTGCCCTAAAGAAATTTTAAAAAATGACTTCAAGCTGACCCAAGAGGAAGTGCAATGTTTACCTTTTTTCTGTCCATTTAAATCGGTGACTCGCGTTTAGACGATTCTTTAAAAACAAAATTTTAACACTTCTAATTAAGCTAGAGATGAAAATGAGGTATTTTTGGAAAGGTAATGAGCTGAAGAATTTAAAAATGCAATAACCTGAAATTCACCTTTTAAAAAAAATTTACCTTTCCAACTCCATTTAAGCAATTACAAGAGCTACAATTTGCATTGTCTGATAAATTGAATTTCTGTAGAAGTCCTGGAGTAATAATCATTTTACTAAATACTCGAGTACACAAAATTTCTTCTCTTCTATTTTTAGTCCAATTAGATATGGTGCCAATGTTTGGAATATTGCCCAAATTTTCAAAATATTTGCTTGAATAGAAATTATCATTTGCTTTTTTGAGTCTTTCTTGATATATTTTTTTACTGATGTCTTCTGAGGCAATCCAGTCAATGTAAACGTTAGACTCTGTGACAGATCTTGCGAGATAATCCGCCTGTTCATTCCATAATATATTTGAGTGTCCCCGAGTCCAAAGTAGAATCAACTGGTTGTTATAATATGATTGTATGTAAATCTTACTAGCTAATCTGTGAATAACACTATGTGATTTGATTGAGTAATTTTGAAGAGCAGAGAAACTATCAGATAAAATTAGCAGATTTTTGCTCGAAACAGTCAGATCATCTAATGCTTGGCAGATAGCCAGAGCTTCAGCTGTAAAAATAGAGTTATTGTGATTGATTCTATAAGCAAAGGATGAATTTTCCGTAATACGAGCAATAGATGTAGTTTTCTCATTTTTCGAAGTATCAGTAGCCATTATGTAAAAGTTCTGGAAATCATAATCAACTGTTTCATCGAATAAACTCCTTATAGTTTGAATTGGTAAATTTTTATCCTGAAATTTGAAATCATTGACGTATATTTTACATGGGAGAACTGAAAAAAATGTTATTCTGGGTATTGAGATAATTTGACCACTTTCAGCATTCAAAGTATATATATTTAGAATATTAGCAATATTATTTTTATCTTCTATAATTTTTAGATTCAGAGACTCAGGGTTATTGCTATATAATGGAGAAAAAGTTTGATTCGAAATTTGAGAAATGAAAAACTTATTTGCTAATCTTATTTTATCCGAAAGAATTTCTTGTCCAGCCAATTTTAAGAGCACAATATTTGGAATCCATTGTGGAAGACCTAGCGCAATTCGGAGGGCTTTGGTCTGAATGACATTAAAAGGTTTTAGTTGATTGTCAGACCATTTATTTATGATGTGACATGTGTAAAAAAAGGTGCTACAAATGCTATTATTGGTTATTTTGATAAGATTTTCAGCTCTCGGACCATAATGCTTGTAAACCATACCTTTAAGAGCGTTGATCTTTCTCAGTGCTTTATTTTTCATTTGATTCATAATTGTGTTATTTTGATTCCGTTTCGAGAAAAATACTCCTAAATATTTAGTAAAGGACTGCCATGGAAGAGGTATTCTAGCTAATAATATATTAGGAAATGAGTGGATCCTTTTGTTCGAGAGATCGGCAATAGTACTTTTATCTGGGTTTAAGTTTAATTGCCAATATTTACACCATTGGTTAATCCTTTCTAAAGTATTTTGTAATTTATGACAAATAATATCAAGTGATTGATGTGAACAATAGATGAAAATATCATCCGCATATATTGAGCATTCGACTCCAGTTTCCAGTGTTTCAAAAAAGTCATACATATAGAAAGTGTATATTATTGGAGACAGAACACTGCCTTGGGGGAGACCCTTAAGCAGTGTTTTTTCAGATGGAAGGTACCCCCTCCATCGAATTTGCAATGATCTGTAAGACAAAAATTCATGCATCCAAAGCGCCATTTTCCCCGTAATACCAATCTGTAAGCATTTGTAAAAAAGACCATCTATATAAACTGAGTCATATAAGCACTCTTTATATCTGAGCTGATCCCCACGAAGTATTCCTTATTCAACTTTGCGTCTGTTATTGCTTTATAAATTAAATAAGTTGCTGTTCAGCTATCTTTAAAAGGAACAAATCCATAATGTTGATGATGAAGTTTTTGTTCTGTTATCAGAAAGTGGGCAATTCGATTGGCTAAAATTCTTTCAAATGTCTTAGAGAAAACCGATGTTAAAGCTATAGGTGGATAAGAGGAGATTTTGGTCTTGTCTTTGCATGGTTTGGTCATTGGAAGTATAATAGCGTGCTTCCATGACCTTGGGACTGTTGAATAGGAAATTTAAAATTACCATTCGTTCACTCTGGTTCAATAGTTTCAGTAATGTAGCCGTTATCTGGTCAGCACCTGGAGTTGTGTTTTTAGCAGATTTTATAGCTCTTTTCAATTCAGATAAATGAAAGGGTTTATTGATTAAGCTATTGTCTTTGGCCAAAAAATCCAAAGAAAGTGGCTCATGATTGGAACTGTTGGATGTAAAAAACTCAGCAAAGAGTGTTGCTTGAATCTGAGGATGATAAATAAATCTGTTATGAATTTGGAGAAAATTCAGTGTTGATTCGGGATTATTCTTCATATAAAATTTTTTTAGAATGTTGTAAAAGGTTCTCGGGTTAGAAACGTTACAGACTGTATCCCAGTACATCTTTTTAGCTTTTTTTATATGAAATCGGAGCCGGCTGGAATATTGCTTGTATCGAATCCACAATTTAGGAGATTTCACGAATGGCCTTTTTCCGGAAGAATTTCTTGAGTTTGTGAAGGTTATGGCATGCATTATTCCACCAAGAAAGGAAGGTTCTATTAGAAATTTTTACATTTCGAGTATTATTTGAAATTATATCAGCAATATATAATATATATATTATCAGAGAGATTGTGATTGTTAACGTCTATCTTAAAGATTGTTAATTTGGCTTGTTTTATTACTGAGGGCCAGTCCACTCTTTTAATGATTCGTTTAATCGGGTTTTGAAAATTAAATTCTGTGATAACAGGACAATGATCACTATTGTAGGAGCTGTCTAAAACGTAAGCATTGCTGTGTCCAAAAAGACTTGAGGAGCAAAGCGTAAGATCCAGGAGAGCACCAGAGTCAACATTGCTTCTATGTGTTGGAGTTATAGTATTAAGAATAATAAAGTTAGAATTCGTTAACCATTCCACAAAATCATTACTGTATTGAGAAGTATGGTTGGAGCCCCACATCGGATGATGTAGATTAAAATCGCCGAAGATGAAAACTGGGTCCGATAAAGAGTCTAAAAAGTTTTTAAGTAGAGCAATATTGAGTCCCCGGTATGCATATAAATTTATCAGATAAAATGAACTGTTGTTAATAATAATTTGTAATACTAAAACTTCGTAGTCTGATAACTGCATATTTTCAAAGGAAATCTGCCTGGCAGATATATTTGTTGGTACTGCTATTAGCAGCCCTCCTCCTGGTCTGTCAAGTCTATCTTGTCTGAAAATGACCTTATCTGGGAATTATAAATTGTCACTAGATTTCAAAAAAGTCTCTTGAAATATCCAAATATCTGATTGTGAAAAGGGAGGAATATTGAACCAAATAAGCTTGTTTTTAATACTCCTACAATTCCATTGTAGAAAACGCATAGATAAGATATAAAAAGGAAAATAATAGTTCAAAATTTCTATCCTCCGCTAAAGGAAATGAGATATAATTACAGTTATAGAAAGCTTATCTACATTTTTAAGGGAAAAGAAAAAACTCAAAAGTCATGATTAAAACTGCAGTTTAGATCTTCGATTTTTAAAGTCACCCTATGTCAATATCATTAGATGTATCGTCTATGTTATGAAATATACTTGGTACGGATGCGCCAAACTTATGTAACGTTAAATTCGCCTTTTTTTCCTTCCTGTTAGGTGAAGATGATTGTTTACTTATTTCTAGGACATTGCACAATTGCGTAAACATTGTTTCCATCATCTTTTGCATTGAATTCGTTATGGTTGCAGTTTGTTTTTCTAATGCTATTTGAAAATTGGTTATCATGTTTTCTAATTTTTTTTTCTTCAAATTCTTGTATATTGGGTCCAGGGGATGTTGTCTTTAATACTGTAGAATAATTTTCCGAATAAGTTTCCTTAAATTTTCGTCTTGCTTCTCCCAGAGCTAAGTGATTATTGCATTTGAATTCAAGTAATTTTTTTCTTTAATAAAAGTAGGACAGTTGTGTGTGTGGGGGGAATTGGCCGGGTAATCTCCTTTACAATTTGTACATTTTGTAGCATTCATACATTGACCGGTGTGAGACTCTCCAGTATTTATGCATTTTGTAGGGTTTGAACAGAATCGAGATAAATGAGTGAAGCTGAAACATTTATTACATTGCCTAGGTTTGTCTATAAATAGCTGTACTCGATGATTAAAATACCAGAGTTTTACACATTCTGGTATATTTATACCTAGAATGGTAACTAAAACACAGGAGAAACTTCTTGGCGGCTGTTAGGTTTTATAAAGGATCTCATTTCAACTAATTCTAGATTATTTGCATTTTTTAGCTCGGTTGCCACGTCTATCACAGATGTACAGTAGTTGGGATATCAAATAGCAAAAATCGAGAGGTTAAACCTTCCGATTTAATATTAGCTTTTACTGGCATGTTTAATATTTGATTTATAGCTAATATCTGAGCAGCACATACAGAGTCCGAGGTATTAATTCTTATCTTACCGCTTCGAGTAAAGAACATGTTCGTTATACTCACATGTTTGGGTATTTTGCTTTTTATTTCTGCATGTTGAAGATGGGGATTCAATTTAGGGATGCAAGCTGATTTTTCTGAATGTTCAAGTAAAATTGAGAATTCCTTAATATTTTTATTGCCTGTTCGTAAAATTAGTTCCTGGTCAGTTTTAGAGCTCCTAAAATACCTAAAATCTGCGGCTTCTGCCATATTTTCTGTCATTATAATGAATGATCTTCAATGTCCGTTATCCGGAACAAGGATCGACTCAGCTTGAGCCTCCGTCTAAGTCAAGCAGTATTCAAATCTTCACTGTATAAAAAACCTCCTCCTTATATCAAAACAACTCTTTTTTCAATGTCCACCGCTTCTTCAAAATCACAAAAAAAGGAAAGAATCGCAAAAAAAAAAATACAGCCCACTTGTTTGCAAAATCCTTTCAACTTTAAAAAATTTTTCCTTTTTTTTTCATTTCGGGTAATAGGCTTTGTTTTGTTGTATAATTTTTTTGTTTTGATTTCATAGGAACATTTTTTCACTATTTGCTTCCGCGTGTTTGATTTTTCAGAAAAACAAAACACTGTGTTTTAAGGTTGATAGTGTTTTCCTTTTAGTCTGTGTACATTTTAAGTTTTGCTAATTTAGAGGAAGGGAACCATGAATGTAATTAAGATATAAATTTAGTTGTGAAACTTTTTGATTTCTTTTTTGCCTCTGTTTTGTAATTCTTTTTTGATGATATGGGGTTTCTCAAAAGGTTTGGGCTATATGGAAATTTCAAATTATTTTTCAAATGTTTTATTGTTCTACTCAATTTTGAAGTTTTTCAGAAAAAGTGTTTAATGATAGTAATAAACTAGAATGTGTAAGAAACATTTGTATTCAATTAATGTTTTATGGACTTATATTAAGAAACTTTAAAAGGAAACTATACACAAATTATAAGGGTTTTATGATTGTTTCTATTTTTTAAAAGAACTCTTAAGCCGTAGAGTTTGGAAATCATACTTGGTTGAAATATTTTAGGAGATTTGGTTTTAAATAATCCAGGAGTAAAGGACATTTAGCTATGAATGAATGTCGTGAAATGAAACTATGATTTTCTTAAAGATTACGAGATTTAAACAAAATATTTTTGTATTAAATTAGAAATTTCATAATTCAGTCAGAAAATTTGAAAAACGATAACGTGTAATTCATGTGAGAGTTTGGAAAAGAAATAAAAAAAGAACCTGAAAATCATTATTTTAGAAAATTATTGCAATCAGTTAAGTCTGAATTGGTAAAAATCGATCCGAACTAGAGATGAGCGTGTCGTCTACACAAAGGCTGTCCAAGCCATTTCACTAAGTGTAGGGAGCCTATGCCGATATCGAATGCTAGCAGGCAAAGAGCGGTCTCTTCGGAGCTTTTAGACACTGCATGCAAAACCGGGACTCGTCTAAAAAGAAGACATTGTATCCCTCCTGTATACAACTTTGTCGTTTTGCGCTCCAAAGTCGTCGTCCCTCCCTATGCTGAAATGTCAAGGGAAGTCGAAGTAATTGTCGCCGTTCTGACAGCCCACGCTACTGTAAACGTCGTCTTATCGTACGAGCAGATACTGGGCGTGCTCCGAACATACCTCTTTCCTGGCTAATGGTCAGTGATGTGGTTGTACGGTTTTGCAGGACCGACTTCATTATGTATCTTTTTTCTTTCAAGCGTTAGTCATGGGAGAACGTAGAGATCCAGCATTATGACCCTCAGCAACATATCGATTCCTTATTCACATGAAAGTGGGTGACCGCGGTTGCCTAGTGGTCAAGGTAACGGACTCGTGGCAGGCATGTCATGAGTTCGAGCCTTGTGCCGCTGAAGACCCGCCGTGAAGGGGAGTGGTGCAAGTTAAATCTGTCGAGAGCTCAAACATCCTCCCGTTGGTGTGGTGTGGTAGTTAGGAGAGAGAGTACAAGCTCAGGTGTCATCCTCGTCACTTGAACGTGGTTCAAAATTACGAGGTCCGTCGTCAAAAGCCCCCATGCAGCTGAACTACGTGACGTTAATATTCACTTACCTACTCATACGCATGAAAGTAGTTGGATTTCGTCCAGTACGACGGGCGATTTCACGGAACGGTAATCCACACTCTCGATATGCAATGTGATCCTGCCTCTATAAAATTCCGATACTTTCTGATGAGCATTTTTTCTTATTATTCGAGTCATAACGCTTTAATATTCAGAGCAAACTTCGATCTTACAAAACGCTTTCCGAATGAGAAATCTACTAAAATTTTTTTCTTTTATGCAATGCTTCAGGTGTCGTTTCTCCCTCCTGCGTCGCCTAAATGCACTGGAATACTAATCATTTGTATATCTCAATCTCTTCTTTTTATATGATTTTGATATTCGTCAGATCCTTTCTTCCTGGTGTTGGAATTTTAATGCCCCCCCCCCCTCCGCCCCCAGAAGTGTAGATACGGCAAAAATAATTGATGAATTTGCCAAAGAGAAATAAAGACTTAAAGTTATATAGCAAAATTGTAAGTTCTTTAGAAACGTTTTTAAGTTTTGCAAGTAAAATTTAGATTTTCTTGAGACGTTGAGTTTTATTATTAGCTATGCATTTTATTTTGAGAATTCAAGGTCAGCGCTACTTTTCACTATTTCAGTTTTTCGACTCTTGAGCCCATGGGCATCAAACCTTTAACCACCAGGGGCCTCAAACAAGCTTAATCCGCCTCAATTCGTGATCAACTCAATGTTATTTTTTTACAGCACTCGAAAGTGACGACTAGTACCAGCCAGAAATAATAGGAAGTCTACCCTAATTAAAATAGCTCGCAGAGAAAGAAAGGGAGAGAAGTGTTGAAGACGAAAGTGATATAGGAATGCACAAGAGATAAAAACTGAACAAAACAGCCGTTAAATATATAGCCTCTTAAATAAAGAAAATACGAGGAAAATTTGTTTAAAGGCTTCCTCTAGAATTCTGAACAATTTTGATTTGTTTGAGTTTCGTGATCCCGATACTGGAAAATGTCCCATTCTATCCTTCCCTCAACGCTTTTGAAAACAGAATGTCTGAGCACAAATGACATCACATTAGAGAACATGTCACTATTTTCAAACACATTTTCAAAATTTGAGCTTCCAAGTCAATTTCTTTCCGAAATACACAGCCAAAAATCCAAACAGCTCTTTGATTCTCCTCACATTATGTTTTTTAGATAGTGACAGATAAAAGGAACAAACAAGACCGGACTTGTAATGCGCAATTTCTTTGGCAGCACCTATTCCTATAATCTACAAACAAGGATGGGTTACTTTGATATTTTTGGCCTCTTTTTGAAAATTGCCAAGTTCATCGTTGGCTTAATTGAACCTACTAAAATCATTCTTGCTATAGCACTCGTGCTGAAAGGTTCGTATTTAAAATTCTAGCGGGGAGATTTATTGATTAGGTTGAAAGGTTCGTATATAAAATTCTAGCGGGGAGATAACTAGATTAGGTATTTTATAACTTTGAATTATAATGTTTGATTGTTAAATTTTTTTGCAGTTTTTATATTGTATCAATTTCCTGTTAAGTTTTCCTTCATTTTAACATATTTGCTGATTTATGGAATTTCTAACTTATGTGAACAACTAAAAACTTTGATTCATAATTTTGAATTATTATTATTTTACTCTTTTTATATTGTATTTTTATTTTATTTTGTGCTTTGATTTGATGTAATTAACATTTTCCGTTCATCGACTTTCTAGCTTCTGCCGTGTAAAAGCTCGATTCTCCGATCACGTGAATGTAAAAATTTTATGCTTTGATTATTTATAATGTTTTAATAATACGTTTTAAAATTTCCAGGTATTTACCATTGTAGTAGATTCATTATTTTTTTAGTTCCTGCTGGGTGATTGCCCCCTTGGCGGATCTCGTGAGTGTAAAACTTTTTCTTGTCGTTAAATCGAAAGTTCTATTGATTGTTATGAAAAATTAGCGTAAATATATGAGGTAAATTGTTTGGCTAAATTTTTAAATGATTGTGAGAATAATAATAGAAAATACAAATTTTCTGGAGGTGTTCTTGTAAAAGAAGGGTACCCTGCTAGGATCCAACCAAAGGTAATAACACTATTCTTAATATAAGAAAATACATTTATTTAATTAAAGTAAGAAAAAAATCATTATTGGAATGTATTATCTATTGCAAAAAATTTTATACGAATCACATGTAAAGATCTACACAATATGTTGAGATTTAACTTTCCCTTAACCTTTTCCATATCATGAGTGAAATTGTAGATTCAGATGTTTAACACATTTGCTAACATGTGAAACTTCCTAGACATATAAAAGAAAAACTAGTTGTATAGATATATCAAAGATTCTATATTCCAATTATTAATGGAATATCTCTCTTGGTAGAATCACTCTTTATAAAGACTATTAAGGGATCAGTGTAATATATTTTTCAAAGCATAATCAAGCATTTCAACTGGTTTATAAAACTTGTATAGAGTTCATTAAAGCTAATCTTGAAATGGGTATTGAAAAATCTTCAGTATTAGAATATGTATTCGGTTAATAGAAGTTTAATTGTACTTGACTAATAAGGAATGCTTTACTCTGTTGCTCATGTTATTACTAATAAATTTAATACAGGAAATATGTATTGTGTTTCAACATTCTGAGAGAAAGGGTGCCCAGTTAAAAATTAATTGCATTACGCCTTCAATGCACTTGGAAGAAATGATTAAATGATCTTGTTTTCCAATTTTGAAATGCGAAGGGAAATTTCTCTAGTAGCTCGTTTGGAAGGAATAAGTTCAATCAGATGTAAACAAATAATGGAAAATTTTAAAATTGCATCGACTGATAAAAAGCCTACTTTCAATAAATATTTTGATGATAATTATTGTAATTCAGCCTACTAATAGTATAAGTCACATCATCTACTTCTGCATGCCAATACTGATAAAAATATATATTGTTAATCTATTCACAATACATGAATGTCCAATTATTTTAAAATGAAAATTTAACTGTCAAGCAGATAGTTTGTTGAAAATACAGCATAACACATATTTAACACATTATAGAATTTTAAATGGTACTCTCCCCAGTTTATATCCTCACAACCTATTTCCATTTCAAAATTGAAGATTCCTGACAGATATTTATGACCAGGCAACAAATTTTTGGTTTGTAAAATCGCAGACTAATGGAGATGTATTTTATGTTGTTAAAAAGATTATGGTAGCATTTCAGAAAGAGGTTATGTGTGTGTGTGATCAATGCCATTACAGGTGTGTAAAATTATCTTGTTCGGCTTGGTATACATGTGAATGCTCAGATAATCATGCACCATGTAAACATATTAAGTTCATTCTTAAATTGTTTGAGAGATTCCATGTTGTTGAAAATGTTGAATATACTTCTTTCCATATCTCAGATAGAAAGTGTGGTGTGGGGTCTTCCGCCAAAGAAATATGTAATGACATAAGGAAAACCAGGAGACTGAACTTCTACTTGTAGTATTAAATTGTTTATTGCAAGGTAAAATAGTTCAGGAACAATTGTCTCAACATGCAATTCAGTAAAAGAAAGGTAAAAAGTAATTACTAAAGAATTATTTACCTGATCCTCTTGTACCTACCTCCCAATCAGCATTTAAACTAGCAGTAAATATTTAAGCCAACTATTGTGGATATAAAAAGGAAAGCTCTGGAATGTTCTTTTTTTAGTTGTCAAGAAAGAAAACATTCAAGCTCAGGCAAGTCAGCATTACTCAATTCAGAAGCTATTTGCAAAAAAAAACTTAACTGTATCTTTAACACCTGATATATGCTTGTAGTGGAGTTGTT